>CAUHTR010008063.1:79697-236844 GCA_959609185.1 Schmidtea polychroa
GAAGACGAGTCGGGATGAAGATAACATGATCCCACCAACTAAAAGATCACGACCAAATCATGATGCAGTTATGTTTCTCCTTGGTGATAGTGCAGCACAACAGGCGCCAGAGGAATCCGACTTTGAATATTACGTCAAATCATCATGGTCGACAAACTCAAGTGAAACAGCCCTGGAGTGGTGGAAACATAATATGAAACTTTTCCCCAAAACAGCTATTCTTGCCCGGAAGTTCTTATGCATTCCTGCAACCTCAGTGCAATCGGAACGATTATTTTCGGCCACTGGACGTCTGATAACCAAGCTTCGTAACCGGCTCCTTCCAGATCATGCAGAATCTTTGGTCTTTTTGAATATGAACCAGGACTTGTCTGATATTTAAAAATAAAATCGAATTTAGTACTTACTTTTAAATGTTTACACTTTGGAATCTTGTTTTTGATATCTATGGTTTCGATATGTTTATGTTTAATTTTAAAATAAGGCCGCCGCAGCACCGGAAAGTTTTATTTTGATTTATACTTTAGTATATACAGGGAAAATTACCGAAGAAATTGAAAACAAATTTACTTATATGCTTTACTTTCTACATAAACAGTCAGTTCATATTCTCCTTGTGTGTGGTATAAACTTTGAATAAAACTATTATACTATACACGTGCGTGAATAGTAATAATGTAAGTAGCTTTGGTTATGCAAAGTGCAAACGATAATCGGTTTAAAATCGGATTTATACAAACGATAATCGGATTGCTCGAAAAACCGATATTAACAACCCTACTTTTAATTAATAAATTGATTAATAAATTAATAATTAACAATAAAGTTTTTATTATAAAATTAATTTCTTCTATTTGTCTATTGGCTGTTTTTAATTTAATGTTTTAATTGAAGCTTAAAAACTTTACAGAATGAAATTTAATTTCCACATCATTTATTAAGAAATTTTAATCCTCTTCAATTTAAAAAATTAAAATTAAATTCATGTCATTTTACGTAATGCCTTAAAAATGCTTAATATTAAATTTTTATTTGTCGGGCTATAATATCATTTTTATACAAATTAATTGACGTCATTAATTTTATGAATTAAATTTATGTTTTTCACTTATCATTTCATATCTTCATTTAGTTTTTACTAGAGATCTGTGATTTCTATTAAACCATGAATTTTTCACCAGGTATTTTTTGATATAATCAGTGGTGAAATTGGAAGAAATGAAAGTTCTTATAATATATATTATATATATATATATATATATATTATATATTATAAGAACTTCATTTCTTCCAATTTCACCACTGATTATATCAAAAAATACCTGGTGAAAAATTCATGTTAATAGAAATCACAGATCTCTAGTCAAAAACTAAATGAAGATAATGAAATGATAAGTGAAAACATAAATTAATTCATTAAAATTAATGACGTCAATTAATTTGTATAAAAATGATATTATAGCCCGACAAATAAAAATTTAATATTAAGCATTTTTAAGGCATTACGTAAAATGACATGAATTTAATTTTAATTTTTTAAATTTGAAGAGGATTAAAATTTCTTAATAATGATGTGGAAATTAAATTTCATTCTGTAAAGTTTTTAAGCTTCATTAAAACATTAAATTAAAAACAGCCATAGACAAATAAAGAAATTAATTTTATAATAAAAACTTTATTGTTAATTATTAATTTATTAATCAATTTATTAATAAAAGTAGGGTTGTTAATATCGTTTTTCGAGCAATCCGATTATCGTTTGTATAAATCCGATTTTAAACCGATTATCGTTGCACTTTGCATAACCAAACTACTTACATTATTACTATTCACGCACGTGTATAGTATAATTAGTTTTATTCAAAGTTTATACCACACACAAGGAGAATATGAACTGACTGTTTTATGTAAAAGTTAAAGCATATAAGTAAATTTGTTTTCAATTTCTTCGTAATTTTCCCTGTATATACTAAAGTATAAATCAAAATAAAACTTTCCGGTGCTGCGGCGGCCTTATTTTAAAATTAAACATAAACATATCGAAACCATAGATATCAAAAACAAAGATTCCAAAGTGTAAACATTTAAAAGTAAGTACTAATTCGATTTTATTTTTAAATATCAGACAAGTCCTGGTTCATATTCAAAAAGACCAAAGATTCTGCTGATCTGGAAGGAGCCGGTTACGAAGCTTGGTTATCAGACGTCCAGTGGCCGAAAATAATCGTTCCGATTGCACTGAGGTTGCAGGAATGCATAAGAACTTCGGGCAAGAATAGCTGTTTTGGGGAAAAGTTTCATATTATGTTTCCACCACTCCAGGGCTGTTTCACTTGAGTTTGTCGACCATGATGATTTGACGTAATATTCAAAGTCGGATTCCTCTGGCGCCTGTTGTGCTGCACTATCACCAAGGAGAAACATAACTGCATCATGATTTGGTCGTGATCTTTTAGTTGGTGGGATCATGTTATCTTCATCCCGACTCGTCTTCGGCTGTTCGGGCAATCTGGCAGCTGTCTGATGAGATGACGGACATTTTCATACGCCAGCTTTTTGAAATCGTCCGGAAATCCAGGAAGATGCTTATACATCGGATCGAGAATTGATGCAACAACGCATTCGTTTTTTGCTGTTTCATTATTTTCTAATCCAAAACGACGTGAAATATTCTTAGCAAGATCTCTCTTAAATTCACCCATAATGTTAGAATCTTCTTCTTTAATGGTTAAATGATTTTTCACGAGTCCCCATAACATGGGAAAAACACAAGAGGCTGATGGCTGGCTTTCGGCTGACATGACGGACGTCACGATCTGCAACGCTTTTAAAACAGGGAGCAATTCAGTCATCAGTTGCCAATAATCGTCCTTCATGCCCAACGTTTTGGCATCGTTCAATTTCACCACGTTTTTGTCGCTCAATACTGCAACTACTGGCCATCTGAGTTCTACTAGTCGTTCAAACATGTCATAGACGCTGTTCCAACGAGTCTTACAGTGCTGAATAAGTTTTAGTGGCGTTTTATCCTTGTCCATGGACAACTGTCTTTTCAGGAGCTCCCCGTTGCCATTGGGCTATGTGAGAAATGTCCGACTAGTCGTGCTGCAGCTGATATACATTTGGAAATTTGATGATCCGTGACAACATGGGAGCCCATTGCATTATTGATGCAAAGTTGCAATTTATGCGCCGCACAGTGAACGTCAGACCATCCATTGAGATTGCCTGCATGATTGATGTTGGATGCACCATCATGGACACATGCAACAATTTTTTCTTTTATTGACCATTCATCAGCTATACTACATAGATGGTCAGCAATGACGGCTTGTGTGTGGCGTTGAGTCATCAGAATTGTTCCAAGAACAGGCGTCATCATATTCCAGTCTGTATCAATGTAGCTTGCAGTAAAACTGAGATAAGCTTCATTGGTGACACTAGTCCAGATGTCGGTAGTGATCGCAATGTCCTTGACATTTTCATGATATAATTTCGACATTTTGACCACTAAATTATTTTTCATTGCTGTTAGTCGTGCTGTCATCGTCTGACGACACGGGAGGACGATATCCTGGCTCCACTATCGCCATCAATTCACGGAAGGATTTCGATTCCACGAGCGAAATTGCCAACATATTTTCGGAAATCAATCTCGCACAGCAGCCGTAATTTTTTCCTGTTTACTACTCGGACAATTTCTTTGTGTTGTAATCAATGCAGTCAATCGTGTTTGAGTATTTGAAGATGTTGTTAATCCACCATGTTTGCTACGCAAATGTGCATGCAAACCAGTCGTAGTACCTCCACTCCTACTTATTTGCTGTGCACAGAGCTTACATTGTGCCATCGTCGCCGAAATTTTATCAAAATTGTCCCAGACGTCAGACTATTTATACGGAAAGCCATAAATTTAAACTGATTTTGTATTGATTTAGATAATATAAAAAATGTTTATTGAATATTACGTAATATTCAAACTAAACCGCAATTTTCAATTATATGGATTAATAACAGCTACTACAAGAGCAACTAACTGAATGAATGGAAAATTATATAACAGTTTATATGTTTTATAGTAGATTTGAACCATGGATTGGACTTTCCAAAAATCTTGTCATAAATTAAAATCCCGAAAATCAATTTACTTCGACCTGAGCAGCCTCTTAGACATTGTCAAAAGATCAACAAACTGAATAAATTTGAGAATGGTCGTCACCCAAACTTGAAGTTTATCCTAGTGTCCAACTCTCTTCCATATTTCAATGGGTAAACAACTAAACATTATGATTCGAGGAATGGCACATGTCTTTCGATCTCTTTACATCTGGCTTTCATGAAGATGATGCGGTATGCAATTCAGTTTATTCTGTTTTAACTTAAAACCAGAATAAACTTTTAACCGGTTCGCAGATGCGAGATATCAGATTGCAAATAGACCTTCACGGACTAAACACAAAATCGCCGACCTCGGCCACATCTAGTCCCTGTCAAGGGGGTTAATAGCTAAGCTTCTGTTATGGACTGCAGTAATCAAAATCTTTGGTGGCCGATTTCGGCAACAAATATCAGGTTGCCAAACAAAACCGGCAAAATGCAAATACTAAAACACACAACCACAACCTTGGCCTCAGCTGGTCCCGATTAAAGATTTAATGGGCACAGTACCTGTCAGGGGCTGTATAAAACAAATCAGCGGTTGCCGATTACGGACATCAACTGACAAATAACTGGTCAGTTGGTGAGATATGTTGGAATACTAGAGCAACCTCTTGCCGTTGTTACAGGAATGGGATAATTGAAAAGATTGACTCATGTACAAACACGTTGTAAGGAGTTTGACGAGTTGGAAAAAAACTGCCCCTTTCTGTCGGTAAAATTGAATGGATACAGTAGTAAACAATGAACAAAATTAAATTCCCGGCATTCAATTTATCTGTATAATATGTAAAAGACAAACAAAACCGATTATCGTTTTGTGAAATAAAGAAACCGATAATCGTTTTCAAAATCGAAAATCGGATTTCCGATTTTCGTTTAACAACCCTAATTAAAAGTTTAACAAAGATAAAATAAAGTTCTATAAAATAAACAGAAATGCTAAAAGAACTACGATTGCATGGATTTAAATATATATCTGGATCAGCTTCAATGAAAAATGGAAAATTCAATGATTGATGACTTTTAGGTTGAAATCTGTTACTTTTTTTGCTAAATTTAATTCTATTAAACCCGGCAGAGTCTCTAATAAAATTCTATGATGAAACAGTCTGAATGAAATTATCTAGGCTTGCGTTCAAACTTTCTTTTCCTATGAAGTTATACCAGGATTTATAATCATAGAATAAATAACCATTTAGATTTTCTAAGTTATGTATATGTTTTTCAATCTCTATCTTTGATATATATCTATATATATACATATAAATCTCTATAGTTAAACTTTTTAAATTTTACTAGAGAGATTCTATTAAAAGTTTCTTTACTTTGAGGCGTGAGACTGAAAAATAATAACCGTAAAAATCTTAAAAATAAAGAATAACCAAAAAATAACCTATTTAAACATAAAAACATGAACATTACAATGGCGATTGCAGTGATCAAAGGCTACCTCTCTTTCTGGTAAAGACAAACGAATCCAAATTAAGTTTGACTAAAAGTGTATTAAAAACAGTAATCCAGCAAATAATCGACAAAGACAGTAAAAGAACGTCCCAAGATATACTATTAAAAACTCATTAAGTTCTTTAGTTAAAACAGTTTCCGTATGGTCACATAGTCCTAGAATCCTAGAATCTAAGACAGTTTTATTGTAATTGAAGATTGACGAGTTTGACGAGATTGGCAAAATACAACAGAAAATCATTTATTAGATATGTTTTGTACGTAATTTCTGCCACAAAATAAATGATCATTTAATTGATTTATTTATTATTTAATTATTTTTTATTGGGATGCGTATAGTAAACTGTCGCCATAAAACTTTTCCAAAATTTTTTCGAAACAATAAAAGAGATAAGAAGGAAGGAATTTGAAAATTAAAGGAGTAATTTTCCCAAACTGACAATAAATAAATTTCCGTGAATTTATTTAAAAATATATTATATCACTTATTATAACATATATTTTAAAATTTCATAATGCATTTCATGAATAAATTATAAAAGAATATCCGTGTAAAATAGACAAAAAGCGTTTTTAAAATCTAAACAAACAAGTTAAATATTTAATACATCAATTTAATTTTTGGTTTTCCTTAAGAACTTATTGACCAAAGGCGAAAAATGAAAATTATATTTTTAACTTAATAAATTCTCAAGTTCTCTCTCTCTCTCTCTCTTTCTTTTTTATTTCGATAATTCAATAAAACCATAAAAATGAACTTAGTAAATTAAGTCAATAAAATTTTAAATAAATTTCAACACATTTTACAAATTCACTGAATTATGCAGAAACGCTCGTCAAGCTCTGTCAATTCCTTTGGGCTTCAGTTATCAGAATTTCCTGAATGATAATATTTTTGAAAAAGTTTCCCTAGAAAATTGATTTCTTTGTGAAGAGTATATAATTCACATCTATAAACAGCAATTAATTGAAAAAAAATATTTTTATTTTTTAATTATTTAAAGCTTTCTTATTTTTCTGCCATTCAAGTTTATTGTGTCAGCTGAAAGTTTATACATTTATTAATAAAACATAATAACAAAATATTTTAAATATTCATTTCTAATAGAGTAAAAGGAAGGACAAAACTTTGTGATTATTTATATTTAAATAAATACTTTTTTTGCTTTTTATTATATCTACTATAGAAATATAGACATTTAAATTCATAATAATATTGTTATAAACGTATAAAGTATTTGAATATTGTGAAAATCTAAAATAAAATTTACATGATAAAAAATAAAAAAAAGAAAAAATAAGGGAATTTTAAATTTTATTTGAAAAAAAAAATTATATATGTTAAAAGAAAAATAAAAAAATTACAGCAAATAAAGTACATCGGTTTAGTATTTGCACTTTTAGGCTACAATAACTTAAGGTTAAATTCCATTAATTTTAGACTTTTGTTTTACTAGTTAATATATTCCTTCGAGCTTTATAAATTTCATAAATAAATTTCCATCTGTACAAAAATGCAATTTTGTTTGTTTTTGACTTTTTCCTATCCAATTTATGTGTAATAATTGCAATTTTAAATTCTTTTTTCATCTCCTTCAAACAACAAGTCATTTTATTGGCTATTTTATTTTATATTTTAATTTATACATTTTAAACTTGACATAGATTATTATGTATTTATATTAAGTTTGCTTTCGAATATTAATTCTTTATTAATATAAATTATATTTCAAAGCAATGCTTCTAAAAATATTATGCTGTGGAACATTTGGGTGCCGGTATGTTTTGTAGATCTTTTTTCCATAGTATATTATTAATGTTGAATTAATATAATATTATTTTATTTCAAAATTAATTTTTTTTAATTACTTCTCTAGGGTTCGGCAACCTTTATGGGATAAAAAGAGCCATTTTTTTAATATTTATTAATCAAAAAGAGAGGTGAACCGAAAATATAAGGGGCAAATGAATGAATTAAAAATGTTGTCAGCATTCTTTTTCAATGATCTTTTTAAAAATTTTAATGTAATCTGTTGTATCAATTTTAGTTTTTGTTGTTTCTCCAAAAATCGTTAACCTATTTCGAAGCGTATGTTAGAAACGAAAGAAAAGTAAAAAATTTAATAAAATAATTTTATTATTTCTATCCTCCCATTTGAGAGCGCTTGCAAGCAGTTTCTGTGTATTGACTTTTTCAGTCCACACAGGTGAAAATGATTTTTCATACGCCATGTGGTGTAGTTTCATATTTCGAATTTTGAAAAATCTTTATTCTTTCTCGTGAAACTGCATTTAAAGCAACCTCCGTACCAGTTGCATCTCCACCAATTACGAGAACATCAAAATCTTCGATTATCATTTTTCCAATGTTTTCTTCTTCTTTGGTAATGATGCGTTAAATTTGGGTAAGTCTTTATAATATACTTTACCCATAATAAGATTGGGTTTAGATTATTCAAAATAAATAGGTAAAAACTGAAGAGCTCCAAGAGATGTAACACCAGCTTTGCATCCAAAATAAAATATACCTTTGAAAGTAAAATGAATTTTAGACATAAATAAAATAGTGTTACACAAAGTAAAATTTAAAACTTAGTAGAGAAATTTACTAATTTTATATATACTAGATTCTAAAGATTAGAATAATCGTTTCCCGCATTTGACACAGGACCACCAACAAATACCACCACACCATGTTTGCAAGTTCACAGAATACTATGACCGAGCTAAAAAAACAAGCTATGTGATATTTATTGTACCAGTGAAAGTGTGCTAAGAATTTGAATCAACAATGTTTTATACTTACCAGGCGCGGAGAGAAATCTTCGCGTCTCCTGCATAGTACTGATGAGAACCAAGAGCTTGAAACTAGTCTAATAATTATTACATAGTTATTTTCCTTGAAAATAATTTTGTCAAAATAGATGATATTATAAAATAAATAATCATATAAAATCAACAAAAATAAATTAAAAATTTCTAGAAGTTTAATAATTTTTTAAATATTTTTTTGTATATATCTTGCAGTAAGTTAAAAACGAAATTTCTCATTTAAGTATTGCATTATAAATTCAACTTGCAATATAAAGCAACTTTATTAAAATAAAATTTACGATAGAAATTATAATAATTTAATTAGTAAATAACAATATCCAATAAAATTTTTATACTAATTAAAATTAATTCAAATCCTTAAAATTATTTTTAAGTCTTCTTATGTTAGTGAAGTGTTCAGTAATAAATGTGAGTTACTGTTTTCTACCTTCTGATCTCGTACAGCGTTTTGTCTGTAAAAGGTATAATCTTAAATACATTGTAGAAACTTTCCGTCATTTCTGTACGCGAATTCAAAAGCGTGTCAAATTGATTAGAACCACAAAAAATATTGAACATAATAATAAATGCCATTTGAAACTGTTTATCTAAGGGTTCCAGAAATTTAAAATAATGATAAAAAATTAATATTCATAATTATTATTTAGTTCAAACAGGTCAAACTCTCAATTTAAATATCAAACTTTTACAGTTTACCAACTAATTTTTTTGAATATCTTTTATTTAAATAATATTGTAGATCCAAAGTGACTGTCAGCGTGAAAAAATGTTTCCGAAAATATTGGAAGTAACGTTAGTAATTAACTTTAGAGGACTTAAACAATTAATGTTAGATTAAGCATATTTTATTCTGCCATTACTAATTAACATAAAAATATTATTATTTTTATTTAATATAAATATATATATATATATATATATAGATATATAAGATGTTATTACTAAATTAAATTATATTATTTAAATATTTTATTTATTTATAATTAATTACTTTAAAATATAAAATTTATTTTAAATTTGATTAATTTAACAAAAATTATTCTTATTTTGATATTTTGAAAAAAATGTGTTATTTTATTTAAATAATACCAATGTTAACTTTATTTATTTATTTTTAATTTCAAGCTCCTTCATTAAAATAAGATTTAGCTATTATTTTGGTTATTGATTTTATCTTATTTTTACTGTGAAGAACAATAAATAATAAATTTTTCTTAGGGCAAACATATCTAAAGTTGAGGCGTCAACTTTAAAAAAATATTCAAAAATAATCGTTAAGATCCATACTGACTGTCTGTGATGAATTTTCCGCGAGGAATTGTTCTGACACCCCCTGATGCCATCTATGGAATTGTTAGATGTGTTTAAAATTGATTATGAATCAAATAATATTAAAATTATTTCTATGTTCATTGAAGCATTCTAGATGATTTTCTTAAGAGATGAATTTTTTTTGTTTAAAACTGCTCAGTTTATAAAATCGTTGAAAAATAGTTTCAACACGCAAACAAACTTATTTTAGAAATGTCAAATATTTTATTTTAATTATTTTTACACCGAACGTTCGCAAAATCTTTTCAAATTTTTACTTTTGATGTTTTCTTGTTTATATTTTGACTTATCCTAATTCTTGGTAATCTCTCCACATTTAAAAGTTCTACTGCCTTTCAATACATCAGTAAAAAATATATGTCATTCAAATATGCACCCATGTCTAAAGTTATGAAATTACTGTTTGGAGCCCTTTGAATGCCTTAAACTATGAATTATTTTGTAGTATAATTACTGCATAAAGTGGGATAGGTATTTATTCAACTCCAAAATTTCTTTCTTGGTTAAAAAGGTCTTTTTTCCAGTCCTTAAAATCAGACATCAGTTTCCAAAATAAATTTCGAACTATCCGTAGGAAATCAAGAATTTGGGCTTGCATTAAAGTTTCCTTGAGCTTGAGTTATCACAATCAGAAACTACGACATGTTTTTTATTATCCAGGCAATTCGTCGCAATACGATTCGGCGCGGACTATTCGGAGCAGAAATTTGTATTACATATGAAAACAATAAAATAAATCATTTTTTGTTTCTATATTAATCTATACTATTTTAAATGTTATGCTTTAGGTTTAGATTTAAAAATCTTAATTTATACCATAACTAAATAAGAATAAGTCAGTCTTAATGGGTAATTATTTGTTATTTTTATAAATTTTGCCATTTTTTATCGATTTGAACGCAATTCCATTACAAAAGAAAAATTTAAGAAAAATAAATTTAAAAATTTAAAATTTCTTATATTTTAATATTCAATTAATTTATAAAAAATCAATAGAACTATATAGTTTTCCAATTTTTATGTTGTCTTTGAAATTAGTTGTCCGCAGCGAATTGTCCTGCGATGAAATGCCCGGGAACCTGTTTTTTAGCATTAACAAATCGTAATTCATCAAACTCAGAAATGATATAAGTGGTTTAGAATACCAAAGATTCTTACTTTTTAGTATTGACTTGAGTTTATCTGCCTTTAAACATATGTTGGGTTAAATAATGTTTCGACATGAAGTTGAAATCTGATTTTTGAAAAATTAATGAAACGTTTTATATAAAAAATATTTCACACAAGGTTCTAATTTTACAAAATTAAATTCAAACTTTTGTGGATATTGTTGTGCTACTTCCAAATCAGCAGATGTTTTTTAATTTTAGACTATGCAAAGAATGCCTTTACTTAAATCGTTGGAACCAACCAAGACTTGCGTGAAAAGGCACTTTACTCACAGAAGTAGACGGCGCTTGATTCTGAATTTTCTTATAAATTTTAAAGCTTTATTTTTTATGGCATTGGTATTAATTGGAATTCTTTTTTGATTTTGTTTTCCATCGTGACATTTCTTACGTGTGAAGTTGTACTCATACTCGTATGCATTCCAGCTGCTACACCTTTTCTAATTAAGTCTTCCTTTTTCTTTATTGTTCTTTTTGTTGCTTCATTCATAAAATAAAATTTAGCAACATCTACTATTCTTTCTTAATTTCTTAGACGGTTCAAATTTCAATTTTTGTTTCTAAAGATATAATTTTTCTCTTCATCTCTGTTTTGTTAATTTTTGCTTTTGCCATTGTGTAAGACTAAAGTTATAAATTAAATAAAATTTGGTTTTAAAACATAATTCTTACTTAGTTACTTACTTAAAATAATTTTATATATAATTAATTGTGAAAACTAATACGAAATTATGAAAAATAAAAAGTTAAAAATGTGGATGTAAACAATGATGATATTCGTTCTGTTGCTTAAAATCAATTAATTCATAGACACATAAAATTTTGCTTTGAACACTAAATGGGAATTTCCCATTTTTTTGTGTTTTTATTAATCATTTTCTACATAAGTTTTTTTTAATTTGTTTTTAAAAACCGTGTAAGATCTAAAACGTGCAAAACGAGTAGCGTGTAAAACGTGAAATAGGTGTATTCTAATCACAAATAATGTACTGATATCCATGACAGGTAAGAATTCTGATGCTAAATTACCATTTTTACTAATCTGTTTGTTAAATGATGATTTTAGCTATTTTATATCTTTTACACAATTTTATTCTCCAGTGATATTGACCGCACTTTGTCAGCTCCATTTTTATATTCAAACCATTCATTAATTTTCAGAAATTTTATTTCCTAATTTCCTAATAAACAAAAAATAAATTAAATCTGACAATGAAATCACTTATAATTATTTTGTTTTACAAATATCGATTATTAATTACATAAATCAATTTTTTAATAAAATAATTAATTATTTTGTTTTTTATTTAATGAAAAAACTTCTGGAAATATCATTTTAAACGGTATTTAAATATTCATTTAATAATAATTAGTTGGAGAATATTGTTGTATTAGATGACACATGCAAATTATATAAAAATAATAAAGTATTTATGAGTTTAGAAAAATTTCCCATGATTGAAACACCGTTATTTTTTAATATTTTAATAAACAATATCATAATTATTCATTTTTTTAATATTTTAATAAACAATAAATATTGTTTGTTTCAATTAACAAATTCATTTTAATACATTAAATGCTTTTCATAAAGAAAATAATCTTATTTCAATAGAAATAACATTTTAGTAAAAAATATAAAACATATAACATTATTTACAATAAAGCATACTTTACATTCAATATAAAAATAATTCAAATTAACGAATATTCACAACAAAAATTATATTTATCATTGAAAAAGTTAAAATATTATCGAAAAATTAGAATAAAATATTATCCCAATCAACGCTTCTAATTTCATCCTTTAAAATTGTTGAAAGAATGAATAAAGAACAAACAAATTATAACATAAATAAATTTTTAGGAGTTCGAGTTATTTAAACAAAATATTTAATAAATCGTTTGCAATTAAACAATTAATTTAAATTTCAAAAATATTTTAACCTGTAGTCTACATTTAACTTTTTCAAATTTATAAATTTTTCAAACTTTTATTGTTTGAATGGACATTTATAAAGTCACTTAAACCTAATAATAATGATTTCTCCAAAAATTACTGCAAAAATAACAAAATTGTATTGAAATTTTCAGAACTGATGTTTCTAACTAAGATAAAAATTCAATTGTTGTTTTCTCAGTGGAAAAATATTCAAAAGTGTCTTTTGGTTTGTTGTTTAAATTAAATAAATGAAAATAAACATTAAAGATTTTGTAAAGATTTTTGTTTTCATATTAATGGAAATTTAAGATTTAGCCTCGAGATAAAAATAATTATAATAACTAAATTAACATCATAATACTGAAAGTAATAGATTTTAGAATTATTTTGTTTTAAATATTAGCAATGAATATTTGTTTTGTATTTATAAGTTTTTATGAAAATCTTTATTGTTTTGCATATAATTTACTTTTTGGTGACATTTTTACCAACATTGAAGAAAATAAAATTCAAAGTGGATACACCAAAATAATATGCTTCCGAAAAACCTGATCTATTGTATTACATTCAATGAATGTAAGAAAATATACTTTGGAAGTGCTCGTAGAGAGTTGCATAAAAGAATTAAAGAGCATCTAGGTTCTACTGGGAAATCATTGGTTATTAAGAATCTTCATTATTGGCAACCAAGATGAAGGAAGAAAACATTTTGATCAAGAATACACCAAAGACAGCAATTAAAAATTTCCGTAATTGAAGAGGTAATCCTTAAGATGTACAAACAACAGGTAGGCAATTCCAAGGAGGAATCTAAACAAGGTATTAAAATTAGAATATCGGCAATAGTCTAGAGGTAGAGATTATATAGAAGTTACATAGAGGTTATATAAGGTTATAAAAATAGGTTACTCAATAATTTTTTGTGAGAGTTTTAAAGAGTTTTGAAAACTGCAAATTTCGATGAAGTAATTAACTTATAATTATGATTTGAATTATACAATTAAAAGAAAATATATTAAACAAAATTCTGCAAAATTTACAGAAATTTTAATAATAAATCTTAAAAATTAAGAAAAATGTCAAAAATATAAAAAATTATTTTAAAATTTAACTTTTGAAAGAACGGAAATAACTTTAATTTTAAAAGTTAGTCAAGGTCCAATGAAAAGACAAAATTCATTTAAAAGTATCAAATTAAAATCTCATTCAAGCAATTTTCATAATCAGATCATTTCATAGTTTAAATTTTTTATTTTGATTAAACTTGTAGCAAAAACTTAATAAATTAATTACTAATTATTCTCTTGTGAAAAATCATTTAATTATTTTTATTATTTATTATATATTTGTATAATTAAGCGATGTTTTGTGGTCCAGAAAAATAATAAAATTTACTTTAAATGTACCATTAAAGTTCATTTAAAGCAATATATTATCTTGTAATTATATTTGATTGTTTATTCGTTATTAAAATATAATTGTCCTTTTTCACTAGTAAACATTTTTAATGATTTATTTACACAATTATAGTTTAACTCAATTTTTTCTTTTTGTTATTTATTAATAACCAGAATGAATGAAAGTATTTCTAAAATATTGGTAAAGTAGAATACTAATTATTATACACTTCAAAACTTTTAGAATAGACAAAATTGTTTGAATAAACAATAGTTTTTTGAAAGAAATAAAGTTTTAATATGATAAAATTTTCTGATAAAATATTTTGTTTCATTTAATTCCAATCACTCGTCAAGCTAGGCATTATTATTATTATTATTATTATTATTATTATTATTATTATTATTATTATTATTATTATTATTATTATTATTATTATTATTATTATTATTATTATTATTATTATTATTATTATTATTATTATTATTATTATTATTATTATTATTATTATTATTATTATTATTATTATTATTATTATTATTATTATTATTATTATGTTTTCTTATAGTATTTAATAACAAATTTAAAGTCAATTATTTAAAAATAAATTTCCTCGATCAAGAAAATGTTTATAAATTTATAACACCATAATTAAAACAATAATATTCATAAATGTCAAGCCTGTAGTATTTATAAAAATAAATAAACTCTACAATAATTAGCATTAAATAGAAGAATAAAATTCCACGAAGTCTAAATAAAAACCGGAACTATTAGACAAGAAAACAGATCAATGCCAGTTCGCTCTCAACTAGATAATTCTCTGTAAATCTTTAACTATTCTGCCAATTTACCCAATAGGCGAGTCTCGCAGTATTTTTTAATCTGGTTTGGTAAATCAATTAATTATATAATTCCTCTCAATTCTATTCTAATAATATTATCCAATTTCTCCTTTAGTTTCTATGAAATCGATTTTTAGAAATATCAGTAAAATATTGATTTAGCTTCCTGTTGTTGGTATTTATGAATTCTTTCACTTATTATTTTGAAACAGAAGTTCCCAAATATTCAACTTATATAATTTGTTTTACTGAATAAAACAACTGTAAAAGATAAATTTAAGAGAAAATTAAAAGATTGCACTTGCAAGTTTGATCATGCAATGTTTTCACTGCACTCTCTCTCGGCTTATGTAGTTGATGAAGTTCCAAAATAAAACAAAAGCCTCTTTTTACGTCATGAATTTTGATTTTGGAAGTTAAAGATTATTGAAAGGAAATTGAGAATCAACTTCATTTTAATTATTTCGTAGAAATGAAATGTTATTAAACTAACAAACTCACAAGGAAACTGTTTTTCCTTCGAAGATTTAATGTCACTGTAACAAGAAAACTAGCCAACTCAGGGGGAGGAAAAGTATAAAAATAGCATCACAAACAATCAGCAAAAACTTGCAATGATTGAAAACTTTAAAATCTAATCATTTTTTGTTTTTTGACAACTTTTTCATATAAGAAATTTATTAATGTAGATGAGGTTAAACATAGCATTACACTCAAGTAGTGATGATTATATTAACCATTTAGATGCAAGATCCGGATAAATCCAAATATTATTGAATAGACCTTTGTTTCTACTTTTTACAATACTCCGGGGAAAAATATTTTTTTTTAATATATACTGAATGTATTATGTTCACTTGGTCGATTTACACGTGTTTAAAGTTTTCAAATCACAATTATATCTTTAATTTTTTTGACGGATAATTGACACATTGCCGAACTTTTTATGAAATTTAATTCCGGACTGAAAAGGTTTAGATAAATAAGTTACAAAATATAAGTGATTTTGCAGTTTTAAAGACACTTTCCAAATACCAGTGAAGGTTTGTAAGTTCGATAAAGGAAATGGCTCAGTGGTCATAATAGAAGTTAATTACACTAGTAAACAGCCAAAATGTATCGGTGATGAGATCAGTCAATTATAAATAATTTTGCTGTACAGAAAAAGAATATGACTAAAAAAATGTTGTTTACTTCTAGTTTTTATGATGATGTCGTTCCTTTTTTAAATTATGTGAACGGGCTTTTTTCCAATATAAAATTTATGCGTTGGAAGAAGACGTTAATTATTTTCTTCCGGTTTTAGATTTGTTAGTGGAAAGAAAGGTTAATGTATAAATTTTCATTTAATGGATGCAATATCACATACATTGGAGAGACTTCCCGTCATTTCTGCACACGAGTTCAAAAACAGCTAATTGAAAGATCAGTCATTTTATTGAACATTAAAAAATTGTGTAAAGGAGCAACTGACTTAAAATATTTGAAAATTTTATATAAAAACTTTATAAGTAAGAAAGAATTTTATGTGAGAGATTTGTGATTATTTAATGAATTCATCGAATTATAACTATTATGTCATTATTGTTTCCGTATAATACATAACTTTTAATACATAACTTTTGACATAGATTATGATGGCAGACTTGAAATTTATTCCTTGAAATATGTTTCGTCTGTTTAGCGTTTTTTTGGTTTGTTTAATTACATAAAATTATTTGTAAAATTTATACATTAAAATTATATAAAACTTACAATGTAAAATGGCCTGACAAAATGGCATTACAATTTAAATTAATTCTATGCACAAAGTGTGTCAGATTAACACACTACAAATATGTTATCGACTGGAACCCTGTGGATTAAATCATATTTTTAAGTTGTTATTATATTATTTTATTTGAATAGAGTGTGTGTTCAAAGAAATTCTAGAGCCCAACCAAGTCACTAGTAAAGTCTGTCCTGGAATAGCTGGGATCTCTGTGTACATGTGGTTATTGTATGCAAACGAATTTAGTATATTGAATTACAAAAGAATAATAAAAAATCATTATATTAATCCTTTGTCTGTCAACATAGTAATTTTCTTTCTTCGCCGTTCGTCCACAGTAATAATTTTGTTCAAATTATGTGAACCATGTGTGAGGAGCAAAGCAGTATAAGCAGTATTTAAACTTTTTACTAGTCAGACATTCTGTGCATCACATATAGTTGGCGTAATATTTACTCGTTATCAATCAGCATCAAATCAAAATAGTTGAAATGTATGTAATAAAACAAATTGTGCACCACATATGATGCGCAAGTGTATCAATTTAAACGTGTGTGCATCATATGTAGTGCACAAGACAGTCGAAGGATTAAACAATAAAAATATTTTATGATGCAGAAATGATACAAAATTTATGATACGGAAAAATTCAAAGTTTAACTTGAAAATATCTAATAATCTATAGAAATTATATTTTTTCAGTCAAATTTTTTTATTCTGATCTCTATATTGAATACTTTACTATAAAGATTTTATTTTCTTGTTTTAGTGAGAACACTAATAAATAAAATTTATTTAATTATTACAAAACGGTAGGTTACAATATTTACCAAAGATACATGGCAGAAAACTATTTACAATTGGGGTGGCTGATGGTGACAGGTGAGTTGTTGATACGGTGTCTACTTTTCCACCTTTGTGTTGAATTCGGGAAAAATAAGGTGAAATCGTTTCCAGCAATTTTAATTCGCTAACCAGTGGATTGTTCTTTAGCCGAATATAGCGTTTAAGTAGAATTTATTGATAATTATTTCGTAAGTTTTCTGGAAGATCTTGACCTATTATTGATAATCTTTGGAAGTTGAACATTCGATCATGTCGGGTACAATTTGCTGAAACACCGAAGAGCTCTAATGGACGAGAATACCATATTTTGGACTTTTCCCAGTGGCTCTTATCTAAGTTATATTCCATGAGTGTGAGGTTCATTGTTTTGGGGATTGTTCCATTCGTTCTCTCACGTTGACCGTTTCTTTGAGGATGATATGGAGTAATTCTGCTTTTTACTACTCCGTGACTTAGTGGAATGTTTCGAAATGATTGGCTCCCGAGTTGAGTGCCTCTATCGCTGTGGATACAAGATGGTGATCCGAAGAGTGCGAACAGTGAAAGTAAATGACGAATAATGGTGCTTGTCTCAATATTACTGCAGGGGAATGCAATTGGGTATGAAGCGATAAAGCGATTCTCTGTAGTGCTCAGTATTGGACCAATTAAATCCACTGATAATGTTTCCCATGGCCGTGCTGAGGAGATTAAGGAACTTGGGTTGTTTAAGGAACCGAGTCTTAAGCAATTTACTCGGCTTACAGTTGTTTGTAATGTCTTTTATATCCTGGATTGAATAAAGGAGATTTTTCCTTTCACAGTAAAGATATAAGCGGTTAATTCCAAGGTGACAGAGTGTTCTGTATACTGCTAAGGGAGGCTGAATCTTGAATATAAGAGCATCTGGAAAGTGCATCTGCCGCTTCTATGTCGGTATTGTGTCTAATATTAAATCTAAGATCAGATAGTTCAATTCTTTATATTGCAATCTTTTTGTTCTTGGTCTTAGATAGTTTGTTGAACAAGAAAGAAACAGCATTTTGGTCTGTTGAAATGTTGATGCAGTAAGTTCCGTCATTTTTGGCAGTATTCGACAATAGAGGCAGCTTCATTTTCTACAATAAAATGTTTTGTCTCTGATTTGCCGAGTAGACAAGAGAAGGCTATTGGCCTCTCATTTTGACTAAAAAGACCTCGTAAAGCGTGGCCAGAAATGTCAGTTTCAATGTCGTGGTTTTCTGGGAATTGGAGAGGGAGAGACAGTTTTTTGTTTGGGTTTGAGTTGATTTATTGCTATTATGCATTCTGATGATAGTGATTTTCCTTCTGAAATGTCCTTTGAAGCTGTCAGGTTCCTGATGTAATTTGAACAATTTTGAATCCTCTTGGCGTAATAGGCAAAGAATCCGATTAGATGTTCCATCTGGATCTGGGTTGAGGGATTTGTTCTCTATTATATGTCTTAGAACAGATATTGAAGTCGTAGAGAATATACTTTTGTTCGTTAGTTTGAAGTTTGTTAATCTTGGCGGCTTGAAGAATGTTTCGTACATTCCTATCGTGCTCTTCTTGAGTTTTGCCGCCAATAATAATATCGGCGAGGCATGCTATCGTTTCTTTAAGATCGAAATTCTCTGAAATATTAGAACTGTTTGTGCATCCGAATGGTAGTTCTTTGAATTCGAACAGCTTACCACAAGCTTCGAAGGTAGTCAGGTAATATTCTCTGGAACATATTGGAATCTGATGGTAAGCGGATTTAAGATCTACTTTACTGAAGATTGAGTTTCTGGATACTTTATTTAGGAGATCGTCTATTCGTGGAATTGGATAAGAGTCCAAATTCGTATATCTGTTGATAGTGTTTGAATAATCACTCAGAAGGCGCTGTTTAGCGTTTCTATTGATTAAAAAGCACTCTTCAGGGGCTTCGGCTTTCTTGAATAATGTCGTTTTTTAGAAGTTTGATGATTTCTTTACTAATGGAGTCATTGTTTGTTAATGAGCCACTAATTGGCATCGCGAACGGTTTCAACTTGGTATGATCTATTTCTGGCATGAGTGAATAGATTTCATATTTCATCGCTTTTAGTGCGAGTGAGATGGATTGAACTTTATTTTCCGCCAAGATCTAAATGGATTTTAGAATGTCGCTTGACTAGATCCATTTTGATTATTAGTGGTTTAATAAAATTTTGATTAGTTTTGTTACTAATTAATTGATGTCGAATCTTTCATAGCCAATTCCATAGAAAAAGCCGACTTTAGTGTAAGTTTGAAGCTGGAATCTTCGGATTCTAGGAGTCACCACCAGATTTCGTTAGATGATATACCCGCAACAAGAGTATCACAAATTAGGAGATTGTAGTGTTTTTCAATAGAGAGAACTAGATTTGGACATTTACGAGCTGCTTCACGAACTCTATTGATTCCGTAGGCTTCTGTTTTAATTGTTTTAATTTGAAACTATAGAATATAGCTAAAGAATGCTTAATAAACCTGCGTTCTAAGGTGACGAAGGCTTCATCTAAATCCTTGTAGCCTTCGAGAAACATGAAGATATTGGCTGGTAAGGGGGTTAATCGAGCTTCTAATCTGTCGTCTTCAGTTAAATTTGATTTGTTGATGAATACTTTGAATATTCTTAGCCACTGAATGAATACTTTTTCCATTGGATTTTCTTGAAGCTGACGTTGAAAGATTATGAAATTCATTTCTTCAAATTTAGTAAATAAAATTGAGCTAAAAAGACAATTAATAAATTACGATGTTATTTACTTAATTTGAAATAATTGAAATCGTGAAATCCCAGTTATTGAAACAACATTTATGTCAGGCTTCATTAATAACATTGAGAAAATTGAATATTTATTGAATCATATATGATTCACAGAACATAGGCCTAAGACTCGCATACATCACATAGATTTCGTCGTTTTGTTGCCTTTGCTTTGTCATCTTCATGTTTATTTCCTTCCCGTGTCTTTCCTCTGTTCCTTTAGTCAAATTATTTCGACATCGTTATATTGTACTCTCTGATGAATGATTTTCATTGACATGGTTGCTTTTAATCGTTTTTGAATCCAGATGGAAATAGAGGTATATAAGTTTTAGACATTTTTTATAATTCTTTTCTTTTTTTGAACATATTTTGTTTTAACTCTCTGATTGAATGAAGAATATTTTAATTATAGACCAAGTTCACTTTCAGCGAATATTCTCTATAAAATAAACTTGTCCGTAAAAATAATTTTATTTTAAATTTCCATAATATATATCTACAAGAATCGCCTCTCTAGTGCCTCAAGCATGCACATCCACACAAAATTCGTTAAAAAATAATGTGAAAACAATTTTGACCATTTATTCTTTATCAATATTTTAGAAATATTTTTGATATTTTTGTTTTCGCTTTTAAATAAATTTTCTATATTACATCTAAATTTTTAATAATATGCCTAGAAAGTGAATCGAAAAATTACCCAATAATTATCTGCATTTGCAAGCATTTTATTTTTAATTATATTTTTTATTAATTGAAATTTGTATTTTAAATTAAATTTATTATTAAATATCAAATTCAATGAAAATTTTTTGGAATTATTTTATTATTTTCCTATTAAATTTTCAGGTTTCATTTGACTTTTTAGTAAAATTCTGAATAAAAAATAAATTTAATAATGACATCCTATTTGCATTAATAATTTAAATAATTTAGCATATTTCGTTATTTTATGATACATGATTTATTAAGAATTAGATTGACTGATCTTAAATATTTAATATTAAAATATTTAAATTTATTATTTTACTGAATTATTTGTCTTTTAAACTATACAAATAAAATTGTGGAAAACTTAAATTAAAAAATAATTAATTATATTTATTGTTTTACTAATAAAGTACGTTTGTCATAGTATCAGTTTTTAATATATATATATATATATATATATATATATATATATATTTTACTATATATAAATATATATAAATATATAAGTTAGATATCTGTTTGTTTAAATAATTTGGAATTGGCGGTTTTTGTGAATTAATTAAAACTTGTTATTTAGACATTCTTTGATTAAATATATATTGTTAGTTTCAAGATTTTTGCTGCAAATTTAAAGATGAATCTAAAGATGGATTTAACTATATATATATATATTTTATAATATATAAATATATTAGAAAAATTGAAGCTTGGGTCCAAAAATTATATAATATTTGAAAAAAATATGTATTTTGAACGAGTTAATATTCTTGTTAGTTTGAGAGTTCACATTGAAAAATTTATATATAGATAATATATTAATCATAATAATTACAAATTTTGGAATTTGCATAGATTCTGAAAATAAAGAAAGTCACAATGACTTTGATAAGTATAATTACATAATCTAAATATAAATTAAGAAGATAAATTGATCAGTGATTAATTTATTTTATGTTCTTAAAAAAAGAGTTAAAAATACTGTAACGTAATATATTTGAAAATCAAAATTTAATTAAACTAATTATTATTTGTGATGTAATGACAGATGTTATTATCCCTTGATGTGATTTTCCTTATAGAATCAAACGTGCAACAATCATGGCACAATATAACATTATGTTAAAAATACTCCTAAAAGGTTTTGAATCTGGAATTGAAATTGAAAATGTTGAAAATAAAAATCATGGATTGGGCAGTAAATTGACAAATTATGGAAATCTAAACTTTTTATATAAAATATAATTTTGAAAATGATCTAGATTAAAGATTCTTATTATTTTTGCTTGTAACAAAATATAACAAAAAAACTTTAAGGTGAGAATTAAATAGTACATAAAATAATGCAGTAAATTTTCAATTGTTCAAAATCCTTATTATATCCCGATCATTATATGGTTTATTTATTAATTATATGTAATTTATAATTATCAGTTAATTTTTAAATATTTTGTTTTATTAAATAAATGTTTTCAAGTAAATTAATAATAAAAGAAAATAGCATGAAAATTTAAATTTAATTGAGATTAAAATCTTATTGACAATATATTAGTTATCAAAAATATTTGTTAAATAATTTAACTAGTTAATATAATAAATTTCATATCAAATAAAGATTTTCAAGGACGATTGTAATTTTATCAAAGATTTTGTAATGAGAAAATTTTTATGAACGAAATTATTCATTAATCAAGTTAACAAAGTTTTTCATTTTTCTTCAATTTTTAATGAGCACAATAAAGGATAATTAAAAAGATATCGCGTATAAATAAGCTTTAAAGAAATTGTAAAAAATCTAACTAATAAAACGAATGAAATAAAAATGGCAATGATATAGTTGTAAGGAAGCGCCAAAATTATTAAATTATAAAAAATAATAAAAAAAATTATAATAAAATAATTTTGAAATATTTTTATTAAAATTACTAAATTAAAAATAAATAATCAAAGAAAGAAGGCAAAGTTTTAATAATTGAAAATCGCCAACTAAATAGATTATATAACATTGCTATAATTTTTGACCTCTTAACAGTCTTTTGACAGTCTAGTCTATCAATTTTCATGTAATGTGTGTAATGCCACATACATTGGACAAACTACCCATCATCTCGGCATCCGAGTTCTTGAGCAATGCTGACGGAATGGATTGAGCCACATTAGTGATCATTTTATTAAGTGTACCAATAAACAAATAAGTATTTCTACCATTCAAAATCGAAATTAAATTTGCATATCTCGATTTGCATAAAGAAAAGAGATCACCGAGAAAGCCAATATATGGAGTCTTCTAAGATGTATATATAAAATTGATAATAGAAAAACTGTAGATGATCAAAGGTAATGTACTGAAGGAAGGAATCTAAACTTAAGTGTCATTAGATTGCAAACTATAATAGGAAACGCAACTTGAATAAAAAGGACAGAATTTGAATTGGAATAGAATGAGACGTAAGTTTAAAACCAAAAGGGAAACACAAATTAAAAAGAAGACAAATGAGATAACATAACTGGAACGAAACCCAAACTTAAGTATGAAACATTGTCCGATCGAAGATGCAATCTAAAAGCCAGGATAGCAACTAGATTGAATCTATTGATCATCGAGACCAAACAGTGGTCAAGTGGTTGTGAATTACAAGTTATATTGTAAACCTAATATTTCTCCTGAAGGGTTGCAATAAGCGCTCAAGTCATTGTTGTAATATTGAATTATTGGTGTCGCTGTAAATTGTTAATCAATAAAAGTTTGTATTGATTGGAGTTTGCTATTGTTATTAAACAAAGCACGGGTTGGAGTCAGATCAATATTTAATTTCAGACAACTCCAACAATATTAATGTATTATTTCGATAAATTCTCGGGAAATAGATAACTCATGCTATGAGATTTTTGCTAGGCATTTCCGCATTGCATTTCATTTGATTATGAAAAAATAATTAATCTTGTTCATTGAATAATATTTAATATTAAACCTTTAGAAAAATTATTTGGAATAGAAATTTTTACATAAATGTAATTATTTGGACACAGATTCATACAATTATTTTCAATTATTTTCATGTCATATTACATGTTCATTATTCGATGATCTGAATTCGATGTAAAATATTTCCATATTCATCCGCTTGTGACGAAAGATTTTGAAAAATACATTAAATCGAAAAATAGAAATAAGATTTAAAATACTGATAACGAAATGCGAGTAAAATTATAAATATTAGTCCCAGACTCTCAATATTATATAGTGACTATCATGCACAATTTTAATAAATCTTTGCTTTTATTTTTGACTTTTATTTTCTGTGCAATTTTAAATTAATATTTTTTTTAATTTTACGTGTGTTGCTTATTCTATAAATCTCTGATAATTAGGATAGGAAGATCAAGTAAATTGAGATGTAAATGTTCACAATTATCTATAGTGGAATTATGTAATTTGTTTGTTTGATTATTGTATATTAAATCCTCCTCTGAAATCTCAGATAATTAATCCAAAAAGCTGTAAGTATCATTACGAAGAAAAAGGTTAATCTGTTAAACATATAATCATTTACAAATTTCAGGATTTTTTAGGATTTTTATTTAGATATAATGTAAGTCAGATATATTTTTAACTATAAATAAATAAAGTAATTAAATTTTAATTTTAAAAACTGAAATTCGAAAAATTGAAAAACGGTATCAATTAAAAATATTTAAGTTGTAAAAAAATAATTTTTAACAAAAAAAATATTTAGATGACGTTATATTTTATTTCAAAATAATAGTCATTAACTATAGCAATGAGGGAAATTATTTGATTTAAACGATTGCGGTATTGTCTAGGTTTTGAAAAATAGTAAACATGACTAAGTAATACGGAAATATTAATTAATATAAAAACTATCAGAACTGTTTCATTTCAACTTCTAAATTATCTATATTGTAAAATTATTCTGTAACCGACTTTATATCACTTTAAATTTATAAATATTATATGAATGTAATTAAAATAATTAATTAATTAATAACTAAAAAAATTAAATATTAAATAAATGTATGTTGTATATTGATGTATTATGTAAATTCCTTATGATTACATTACTCTACGTTGACTAAATATTTCAGTGGAAATTTGTTTGAATATTGCAAACAAATTGAATTGTTTTGAATTTAATAAATATTTGTATATAATCATGGATTATTATAAATACTAAAATAGCAGCATCAAGCCTTGTTGAATTGTGGTAAAAAATGACACCTTATTTATTCTTTTATAGTTTTAATTAATTACGTATTTTAACAATAAAATCAAATTATAGAATTTTGATCTAAATCTTTAAAACTATTATTTACAATGAAGTTTTAATTTATTAAGGTTATTTCAATAGTTTTCTCAACCCGATTATTTACGCAAAATTTAATCGGGATTTTCGTACTCCATTCAAAGAAATACTTTTATTCCGCTGCCGGACTATCAACCGACGAATGAGATCGGAATCGTATGTCGAACAGTACGGAATGATAAATCGGCGCCGGTCGACATTGGATGTTGCCTACAACAATACGGCAAGGAAAATGACGAAAACACGAGAAGATTTCAATAATTCATTGCGATTTTCTAGGAAATAATCCGTTGAAAAGAAATTGCATTTATAAATAATAGATTTATTATTTGTTATTATTCAAATGAGACTATTTTTTTACAATATTCAAATACCAAATTTCTTTTCTTTTGTTCTTTCAGTAATTGGAATTCTTCACTGATTCTGTAGATGTGATTTGAGTTGTGATAAAAAAAAGAAACATAAAAAGGCAACAAATATTAAAAATTATTTCTCTATTTGTAGATGCGAGTTTTATTGTTATTATTGTCTTTTTGATACGTTACAGATCTGGATTTAGTTTTACGAAATGAAAATCCTAACCAAAATGCATTTTGCTTGTACATGTATCCAGTTTAAAAATAAAAACTTTTTGTAATGTTAAAATCTTTTTTTAATGAAAATGTTTTCAGGCCATTCTGGAATAAAGGTCTGTTTAGCAAAATTTTATTTTATTCACTAATGTACTTAAAGCTCCTGATTTAAATGGTATATACTTTCCAGACAAAATATAGGACTGAGTCAAATGTTTTGTCGTTAATTTCAAGAATACTATAAAATGAGTTTCAAATCATTCATCCACGTCACTTAAATGACTGGAATAAATACCTATAAGAAAATAATCAAGGAAAATTATGTCAACATTACAAAATTTAAGATAGCATTTGGTCTAGATCAAATCAACAAAGATTTTGAACGTCTTATATAATGTTAGCATGAAGTTGATCATCTAAGTCACAGTCGATTTTCTGATTTGGACCAAGGTTTCTATGCGGCAAACATTTGATCTGGTTAGTAGATGGATATGTCACCGTTGGCTCAGTACTCAACGCTACTTTTGAAAGTCTAAGAAGACAAGTAGGATTACATCTTAAAACAAAAAAATTAAAAACCGGAACTGGCTAATCTCATAAAAGAGCAACTTTCGACACAAAAATCTCTCACTCGTAATATAAAAACACTTAAAAACTTTAAAGATTTAACAATTCCGCCTTCAGATAAAACAAACAGACTTGTGGCGCTTAACAAGGATCATTATGAATCACTCTTCAATGAACATTTTGTCAATTATACGCAAACAAAATGATCTTACCATTCACCTCGCCGATCACATTTAATAAGAAACTTGCTGTCATTGCTAACAAACAGACTAACCTAGAAATCACAGATTTACTTGCAAAACGCAATTGTAGTTAACCTTTACCAGGTACCATGACAATGTTGCCCAAAGGTCACAAAGATCCTTGAAAAGCTAGACCTCTTGTATCTGCTGTTGGCACTCCATCCACAAATCTTTCAAAGATTCTTGCTGAAATCCTCAAAAATCTACTAAGTTTTATCCCCTGTCATCTTAAAAACACAAACCATTTTGTTGCAGAAATTACAAATCTATCTCGTTCAACATCATTAGAGTAACAATACTTTTGGGGATCTCTTGATATTTCAAATCTTAATGGATCCATCCCTCTCATGGGAGAGAACAACGTCTGTACAGTTGCAGATTCGCTCTTCGAAACCTTCAAACAAGAAACTGTTTTTGCAGACTTATCTCAACAAGATTTCATAGAAATTGTCAAAATATAAATAAACTCAGATACTGTATTAATATTTAAAAGTTCATGAATGCGTAAATGGAAATATTCTTAGATTATTATTCTTAGATTATTCTTAGATAATTATTGAAAAAATTATTTAGTCAAATTCAATATCATTACAAAATCATCATCAAAAATTAAATAATTTATCCTATCACTTGATTATTGTAAAAACTCCAATTATTAATCTGCCATTAAAAATTAAATTAAAAAAAACAAATCAATAAAATTATAGCAAATTATCAAGAAATTAATCAAATTTATCTTAAAATTAACATTAAAACCTTAAATTTTTAAATATGTCAATCAATATGAATTTCACAAAAATGATAAAATTCACGAAAATGAAAGAAATTCACAAAAATGATAGAAATTCACAAAATTTTAGAAATTCACAAAAATTATAGAAATTCACAAAAATTATAGGAAGTCACTTGAATATTTACTAAATCCTGCTAACATCAACTCTAAAAAATTACCAATGAATGCCTTAAACACTAAATTGCCTAAATAAAATCATTAAAACTGAAAAGACCAATACCCTCACGACCAGTACCCATAAGGGGACAAAACATCCTATCGGATAAACTCAGAATATATATAATAAAACGAATTAACAATAACTCAATCAAATTGAATCAGTCAAATTATCACAAATTAATAACTTTGATAAAAAATGTTATTTTAAAATGGTAAGCATCGTAAAATCGAATGATAATTATTATTTAAACAGAGAAAAAACTAACAATAGTATTCGCATGTGGTAAGAATCTTCATTAAAGTGAGGAAATTATTCATTGAACAGATAACTCTATGATAAATTAATAATGAAATTAATAAATTAGAAAGGGTGAAAATCTAGATAAGTGGTTGAATTATTCATTAATGGATTATGGGAGGTATAATTGCTAAATGAAAATATATTGAGAAGTGGCAGTAGGGTTGTCAACTTTTGATTCGACTAAAAGCGTATTCAAATTTCTTTTAACCATATAGTAACAAAAATGACAAATAATTGCAATAAATAAAAATTGAGATAAAATAACAAAACTCTTTTATTATAAAAAAAACAAACAAATATTTTTTATAAATGTAGGTAAATAATCATACCAAAATACTGAAATAATTTTTAATTTTTAGTTTTAAATTTATATATTTTCGTGGATTTAGCTGCCTCGATTAATATTTTATTTAAATCTGTGTTTTTTTTATAAAAGTAGCAAATTCACTGCACATCATCCCAAAATTGAAATTGATTAATAATTCTGCTTTGACCATATCTGTTTGGAGTCTATTTCGCTCGTTTGTCCAAATATTTCCCATTACGCTAAATATACGTTCAACGTAACAATTATTTGGTGGAACAGCAAATACATATTTGCAGAGTTTAAGCAACATTGAAGAATCTTTGTTAATTTTAAAATATTGTATCCATTTTTCAAAGCAAGTTTTATTGAATTTTATTGCCACATTCTTGCGACAAATAACTGTGATGATGTTTTACAACTTGTAGATGATTTATAACTTTCCATTAATTTTATTTGACGTTCTGCCTGCCTGTGTTGCTTCAAAGCACTAACACCTTGGTACTTTATTGTGAATGTAATTTTACAAATTCGACAATGAATATTGTGTACATCATCTTTATTTTTAATAATCCAGTGTTTAAAATCTTCGTCCTCAAACCAGGAATTATTGAACTTGTACAATCCTTTTTTATTTGCATATTTTAATATTTTTACGGGTGTCCTGTTTTTCTCATACTCAAGCTCGCTGTTACTGTCACTACTACCTGAACCTGTTCCGGTTGATCTCAAAATCAAATTGCAATTGGAAGTATCTTCTGTCATATTTATTTCAAAGGCCTCTCTAAAAGACAAAACTTATAATTTCAAAACAAAATTTCTTTTCGAAATTCGAATTATAAATTTACTTACAGGTTATAGAGAGCAATAATAATCAACAATTAATAAAACTTAAACAAAATTAATAATTAATAAAATTATATATTTAACTTTTTAATTTCTACATCTCACAAATTAATTTTTAAAATACAGGAAATATCACATTGTAATTATGACAGTTTTCTGGAAATTTCAAGTAAATTTAAATATGAATTTGGAAAACATTCTGCCGTTTCAATTTGGAAAGCAATTTTTTTTACACCATCGAATCAAAAATTGACGATATTTTTATCCCAGCAAGCTAAAAGCGCATTTTTTCGTATATCTATGAAAAGCGTGCGTATAACGTAAAAATGTTTGTTTTTTGCACGAAAAGCGTAGGTTACGCTTCAAAAGCGTACAGTTGGCAACCCTAAGTGGCAAAGATAAGATGAAGGTGGATAAGAATAGATGTATATTAATTGTATTAATTAAAATTATTTTACTAAAAATTATCAATTGCATAGAAATATTTAATACAATTTAAAAAGAAATAATTCTGGGGGGAATATAAGTGATTACGTATTAATTAGTGGAAAATAAATATTAAGAATCGGGGGCTTTAAGTGAGGAGGATATATAATTAAAATTATTTCTAATAAATGAGTTACTAACCAATAAGAAAATTTTAATAATGTGTTATTGATAAACATTTATTCTGATAAAGGAGTATTTAATCCACAAATGGCTATTTTAATTCATATCAAATGGTAATTGACAGAGAAATATTGATTAACTCTTTTCTTTTTTATAAAACTTTTGACTACGTCTGTTAATACCTTAATAATAGCAATTTAAATGTTTAAATTCTAAAACAAATGTAAATAAGAAATCAATTTATTACCAGTTATAGACTTTATAAACTTTTTGATGGAATTAGATAATAGAATATTAATAATATTCAAAATATCTGCAATTTAAAAATACAATTAAATGATATACTTTACACTAACTTTTTAATATAAATTTGGTAAAATTAAAAATTTTTAAAAGCCTCAAATAATTTTTTAAATAATTGTACAATTATAGATAAACTTATTTACACAAAGATTACAAGCAGTACCTTATCGAATCACTTATAGCCCCCGATTTTCGTTATTTATTTTCCACTAATTAAAATTTATAACTTTAAAATATTAATAACTAGCTGTTGTACCCGACTTTACCCGAGTTTAAATTTATTATAATAATTCATTTAAATTAATTTTTTGTTTAATGTTATTACATTCCAGTATTATTTTTATAACAGCTTCAATTCCATGTTTAATTCACAATAAAAAAAGCTTTCAAAATTAATTTCAATTTGTAAAATCGAAAACGCACTCCAATTTAAATCGAAAAATATCTGGCAATATTTTTCCAATTGCAAGCTGGTTCACTAATCAAATAAAATTCAAATTCTCCATGTTTGGATTCTGATTTGAAAGCTTTTAACTAAATTATATTACTTTCAAATGCAAATAGCTAGCCTTTATAATAAATTATTATTTATATGGTAAATTGCTGACCGGACAGACAATAAAACCAACTGAGGGTACCCTAGGGTTGGTCACCTTGGGTTGAAACATAGCCTATGACCTGCCCCGAGTCAAATGAGGGCCACATGCAAATATTAGCACCCTAGTCCAACGGTGGGGAATTCTATAGAAAACAAACAAACAAACAAACTTTCATCTTTATATATTAGATAATAATAACTGAATTTATTATAAAGAGTGCTTGAAGACTATAAATCAGTAATATATCGATGTTTTATGATACCCATAATTTTGCGGCACTGCCTTTTTAAGTGAAGTGAATTTGATCATTATTGTATTTACAAATTATTAGAAGTTTGGTTTCTTAAATTAATCACATCCATATTTTAAAAACAAAACAAAACTATGTTTTTAAAAACAACACAAAAATCTCTATTATTAAAACAATCACTGTTTTTAGCTTAGAGGATATTTTGGCAAGCATGAGTTAATATTTGAATAGGGAATATTCGTACACAAGCATTCAATAAATATTTTATATTTTAATCTTCAATCATTCTTAAATATATTTAATTTATTATTTTAATTTATAATTTTATTATTTACTTTAATTATATTATTTAAATCTATTTAAATCTGGAAATTAAATACTTATTCAATTTAATTACTTTCCCATCCTCCTTTTTAAAAAGCTTTAGCAACTCTATGTTTCTTAGAAGCCTTTTTCCATTCTCAAATTTTACTTCATAACTTCTCTCGTGTATTTGTTTTATTACTTCGGCAGGTCCAACATATCGATCCTCGTCTTTGTTGTTATCATTTCTTTTTACCAGCACTATGTCTCCTACTTTGAATTTTCTTTCTGTTATTTCGTTAAAACCCATATTCTCAACCGATATATTTGTAGACCATTCTTTATATATTCTTTTTCCAAAAACTCTTTCACTTGGAGTTTGTCTAATTGTTTTCTGAAATGTAGAATTTGACATAAACTCAACTTCTGGTAATAACTCTACCCAATTCTTGTGATCTTTATCTTTTAGAGTGATATGAATGGCGTCTCTAATTGTTCTGAATTGTCTTTCGATTAGGCCATTTTTTGAATGATGAGGTATTCACATATGTTGACTGTCAAACCCACATCTGTCAGTATTAGTCTATTTGTGTTAATAAAAGGTTTTGTCGTTCTTTGGGTTGGGAATTCAAAAGATAATGTAGTTGTATGTACGTTCGTTTCGGTTTGATGAATGTTTTGACTTCCACGAGAATTGTTTGCCATCGGCCTGGTTCGGTCATCCATCGCTGATATTTAACTTTTATTTCCCATTCCGTCGCTAAATCAGAAGTGTAAAGTGTAAATAAATGATTACCGGCATCTAATATAGTCAGGATTCTCTGTTTGTGGTTAATGATAACTCTTTCGTTACGTCCTGATTTTCTATATATTGTTACCGATCCATTTCCAACACTCAAGATTTGGTTCATTTATGAGATAGATGGACTGGGTCTCAATCTTAAACCGTGACCATAGGTTTCTCGCTACCGTTCCATTTTCGATGCATAGGTTCTCATAATAGTTTGCACTAATTGTATAATTCTGATTCATTTCCAATTTATCATAGCGGACTATTGATTTTCGTTAGTTAAGGGTGTCAACATTTACACTTTGAAATTTGATTCGTACTTTCACCAAGTCTACTGGCTTCCAATATATATTGATTACATTTATTACTGGTTCAATTTCGATCAAATCTCGTATCTCCTTTGTCTGCACTTCTATAGGAATTTGCGTGTACCACTTTGACATGTTTTGTCTCAACAACCATTGGTATTTGAAATTTGGCTTTAGCTTTCGTGCTGCAAACACATCTTTATCGTAATTGAGTTCTACTAATGGTGTAGTAGTGTTCAGTAAGTTAATGATTTCTATTTGGTCTGTAATCTGGCATCTACAACTCCATACAATATTTGTTAGGGTTGACTATATAATATATAGTATATATCAATATATATATTTTTCATCATCTTGATTTGGTTTACTGCATATGGTAATTCAATCTTTTTCCCGCTTGCATTTGTTAATAACATCAACATTGTTGTCACATACAATATTTTGTTGATGTAGCTGACTGGTGTTGGATTTCTTGTGAATTTCTGTTTCAATTTTGTTTAACCCGTTACTTTATTTTGCTTTGATCTTAAGGGATATCTAGGTTCATCTTCCTCTGGCACTAGTTCAGGGTCCCATTACATCGTTCCACTAATCCATCAGTTTGTGGATGATATGGTGAGGTACTCAATTTCCAAATCTCAAATAGGTCTGTAATTGATTTGAATATTTCGCTTTGAAAGTTCTTCCCTTGATCGGTTAGCAATTTCTTTGGAGTACCAAAACGAAATATTATATTCTCCACAAATATTCTCGCAATTGTGTCTGCTTTTTGGTTTGGGATAGCGTATGCTTCCGGCCATTTAGTAAAATAGTCGTAAAAAAACAATAATGTATTTATTTCCTTTTGCTGTATCTGGTAATGGTCCCAGAGTATCCATTGCCGTCATTTCCATCGGTGCTGCAGGTACTGACATCGAATTTTTACAGTACTTTGATCTTTCTCCCAGTATTCCTACGAGTGATACATACTTTACAACTGTTACACCAATTTTTTACATCTTGTTTCATTGTTAGCCAAAAGTATTTCAGTTTTAATCTTGATAGAGTCTTGCGCGTTAACAGATGACCTCCCAAAGCTCCGTCATCATACTGCATCAGTAATACGTCTCTGTGCTTGGGTGGGATAAGAATTAATGCTTCTCCATTTTTTCCAACACTTAAGTGTTCCATTATGAATTACATATTTGCTGTTTTCACCTGTGAGTCGTTTCCAATCTTGTTCTTTTCTTATTTTAACCGATTGTTTCATAAATTGTTTTAATTCACTGTCGTTTTCCTGATCGTTTTGTAATTCAGACATATCATTAACGGCTTTGATTGCAGGGAATATAGTACTTTCCAATTTTTCAGGTGTTCCTTCACTATCATTTTCTGGGATTCTTGACATTGCATCTGCATTTGCGTTAGCTTTACCTGTCCGATATTTAATCTCAAAATCGTATTCTTGGAGGGCGATCGACCATCGAATTAACTTACTAGCTGAATCCCTGTATTTCAATTACCACTGTAGTGGATTATGATCCGCATAAACAGTAAATTTTCTGCCCAATAAATATTGTCTAAATGTAGTAATTCCATACATTAACGCTAGCGTTTCCTTTTCAATAGTTGAGTAGTTATTCTCATGAGATCTTAGTGATCTGCTTGCGTATGCTTTTACGAGGTTTTTTCGCCTTCAATTTTTTGGCCCAACACCGCGTCCAATGCGACGTTGCTTGCATCACTCATCAAGATAAATTGTTTCGTAAAATCTGGACATCGTAATATGGGAGTTGTCACTAATTTCTCTTTTAATATATTACAAGCGCTTTCTTACATTTGCCCCCAAATGAATTTATTATTTTTCTTTAGTAATGTATTCAATGGTTGAGCGATATGAGCGAAGTCTTTTATAAATTTTCTGTACTAGCTAGCCAGACCTAAAAATTGTCTGACTTCATCGGCATCTTTCGGTACTGGGTACTCTTCCACCTTTTTGATGTTCTGTGGATTAGTTTGTAACCCTCGCCGTGATATTATATGTCCAACATAAACTACTTCCTCTTTACCCCATTCGCATTTCGATGGTTTGATTTTTAATTTTGCACTTTTGAGCCGTTTAAATACGGTTTCTACATCTTTGAGGTATTCTTCAAAATCGTTTGAAAATATTATTATATCGTCGATTTACACCAACTCGTGTCAAATACCTCGTAACACAAAATTCAGTCCCCGTTCGAATGTAGCTGGGGCTCCCGTTAATCCTAATGGTAACACGTTGAATTCATATAATCCATTGCCATCAGAAAACGCCGTCTTTCCTCTATCTTCCTCTTTTACTCTAAATTTATTGTACCCTTTGTTTAAATCGATAACTGTGAAATATCGTGCTTCTCCCATTTGATCGAACCTTTCTTGAGGTACCGGAATTGGATAGGTGTCATTTTTCGTAACTTGATTTAGCTTTCAATAATCTAAGCAAAATCGTAAGTCTCCATCTTTTTTCTTGACTATCATTATAGATGAGGAGAATGGTAATGCACTATCTCGGATTATTCCAAATTCCTTCAGTGCTGTAATCTGTGGATCACTTTCTTCTTGATGAACGTATGGGATTTTGTATGGCTTTATTTTAATTGGAGTGTCGTCTAATAGCGATATTTCATGCTCAATTACATTGGTTAAACCAGAATCATATTTGTGTTTGGCGAATATTTCTCGATATTTTTTCAACAGTTTTGTGAATTCCTTTTTCTGTATTTCATTCAAATCATTGCTTACTACTTCAAGCTCCTTATATCTTTGACGTTTCTTGGAATTTTGGAATTAGTTTCAATAAGACATTTTTGATAACTTTCCCAATTTTATTTTTGGGTGTAGCTGAACCGGTTTATTACTACTATTCGTTATATGGACTGATACTCTCTGACTTTCCACTTTGACTATTTCGTCGCATATCGGTATATCATATTTTTTGACTAGCGTTTGATTTGGTTCAAATATGAAATCGCCATTATCAACACTTGTGGTATTTGCACAGTAGACCATCTCCGATTGTGGTGGTATTGCCAGTGTCTCATTCAAAAACACTTCACCTGCCCTGTGAATTATTTATCCTGTTTCTCCTGCTATCAAATTACCTGTCTTTAAATCAAGTGAGATTCCGTCGAACTGCTCTAATATATCCATGCCGATCAGACATTGTACTGGACATCCCTTCATTATGAGCTCATCGTCCGCTATTATTCGATCTCCAATATAGAATAAGTTGTCCAATTATGTTTAATTCATTTTTTGATAATGATCTAATTATTTCGTCAGTAGGCTTTATTCGCATTCTTTCCTTCGCACTTAATACATTTTTCGATATTATTGTGTGACTAGATCCCGAATCAACCAAAGCTTCCACTTTATGTTTGTTCATTTTTATAAATATTCGGGGTTGTTTTCCTATTTTTGTTAACGTCATCAGTGAGTAATTGCATGGTAAGCTTAACATATTCTTTCTTTCGATCTCCGCACTAGAAGGCTCGACCATCTCTCCTGCCATTCTTTCACATTGTAATGCAAAATTTTCGACTGGTTTTATTTCCAGTAGTCGATCAACTGGATAAACTGGTGCTGCTTGCATAAATTTTGTACACAATTTTGTAAACGTTTCGACGCTACTCGCATTCAACAGTGGTTCTTTTAGGATTTGATAAGTTCTCAATGCTTCCTTATTTACTTCACATAGTTCTTGGTTATCTACATATAACGGTGCACTATCACCGTCGTTGTCATTATCATTATTCTCGTCCATTGAAGGCGTTGTACTAGCATATATCTTTATAATTTGTCTCATATACACTTTGTTCACATTTTGTTTTAGTGCGTTTTCTCAGAAATCGCATCCCATCTTCTGTTGAGGTTGGCATATATATGTATCTCAGAAGGTGGTTACAAAGGCTCAAACAAATATACATTCGGGAGATCTAAAATTGACAAATAACTTCAATAACAAGATAGATTATCTGTTTCACTGGTCAAAATACCGTTGAAAATGTGTACTGAAAAGTCTTTATACATTAACTCCAAAAGCATTTGATCATTTCGCACTTTTCAAGTTCAGCTCGATCTTCATGGCTTTCTTTAAGAGCTCATCGAAATTAGAAAAATCCACATAACATAGAGCTTTTATGATTTCGGAGTGAACTCCGGTTATAAACTAATCTTCTAACAACTCTTTAACCTGCTTGGCCATATCTACTCGATCTGGTTTGAGTTCAAAGGTTTTATCCGCTAAAGTGGTTAGATGATAAGCAAACTCACTAACCGATTCATCTGGACCTTGAACTCGATTATAGAATTTCTGTCTCATGATTCTTTTGATATCTCCACCAACCAGTTTCAGTGCCGTTGCATCCTTGGTTGCACCCAATTTGGTCCAATCATTGCCAATGTTCCATTTAGCGACTTGCTGCCAGGCTTCCCTTGAATTGGAATGTCTGAACCATAATAACTTGTTTTCATCCATATGCCGAGGCATACATATAGTAATCACCCATAAAATCTGCGAACTCAACAGGATCTCCTCCATCTTGATTGACTGGTAATTTTTGGCAACTTGCGAAATCAATCATCTCCCTATTGAGAGGCATAACAGCATTATCATTTGCCATTTAGGTTTGTTACTGACTTCTGAGGTTGTATCGATTCACTTTGAGCTAAACATCAAACAATAATTAAAATTTACTTTTCCTCAATCAAATTCTATAATTAATTCAATCTTCCAAAACCTATAATATCTATCTCGTCAATACTATTCTCCAATACTTTTTAATTACTTTCAATTATTCTCCACCGACCTTCAATCACGTCGATCCTATTTTCCAATAAATATTTTTTTCCACTAACTCTCGATAATTCTCCGCCAACTTTCTATCACGTCAGTTCTATCTTCCAATACTTTTTCACTAGCTTTCAATAATCCTCAGCCGACTTTCGATCACGTTGGGCTCACCAGGATATATGTTGGGTTTTTGCTATTTCAAGTCGGTAACCTCTGACTCCTCGTGTCCTTTTAATCAAACCAATAAACTACCCAACGTATATTTGAATCACAAAAATATATTTCTCTCAACAGTAAATAATCAATAACCAAAGTTCAAATTTGACCGATTCTCCGCTCGGTGTTGATGCTTTGACAAAAGATAATATTCACCTTTTTATTCCTTTGCTTCTCTTGACCAACGTTTTCCTTTTCAATTTAATTTGATCCCTTTCCAATTTTTACGTATCTCCTATTCTACATTTTTTTCTTTTCCCTAAACTCCTTAAATCGTTTTTTCAATTTGCCTATCCTCATTTTCTTCTAACCCTTGCTGAGGCAAAAAGCCGATTATTTTGAATTTCGACTTTGTTTTTATCCTAGAATAATCGCTTTGATTAATCGATTTTTGGCCGGATTGCTCCTATCTGACAATGGTTTGACAACCGGTTCCTTGAACGTTGTTGGAACCATATCATGATTAATTGGCTCCTTTTACTACTCCTTCGAAATAGTCCTAAACTTTGTTTATCTCCATTAATAATTCTGTCATGATAATAGCCTTCCGAGATTTTCATTTTGTTTACTTTTCATGTTAATCGAGCTCGGGTTTCCTTCATCTCTCGGGTTCTCCATTGGCTCGGGTTTCCTATTAGCTCGGATTTTCTATTAGCTAATTAATTAATTAATTAATGTTTTCTGTTTTAACATATTCGAATGCTTTTCGACCCTTTCTAACCATTTTCTGATAAATCCCTAATCATCATCTTGTTGACTAATCTATACCTATCCTGTTTTCCCAATTCAATTTCGATAACTTTACAATTTATTGATTTTTTCGGATTTCCGGATTCTTGCCTCACAACTGCTTTTGCCATTTCCTAATACTTTTTCCATCATACTTTCCTTTACTATCAATTCTGTGCATGATCACGCTTTTATTTGTCTTTTTCCTTCAACCTAAATTTATTTTAATTTACTGACCTCAACAGTAAGTCACCGCTAGCTCACTTAATAATATTGTTGAGGTTTTAGAAGTAAATTATTAAATTATATAGTTCAGATTAAAAGGAAACCCGAAATTGAATGGCGGTCAATCAGAGAAGCAATGGCAAAGAAAGATATGGTAAAAATAAAACTACAATTAGACACGAAATGGGAAAATGCGCAAATTTGAGGAAGTGGAATAATGTGAAAAGTTATTGAAATTGAAGCTAGAAAATGGGAGAGGGGTAGATTAGGGGATGGTGAAGAAGACAGTGAGCAAGAAATTGTTAGAAAATGTTTAGAAAGGGCCGTAAAACAGACAAATATGGAAAAACGTAAAATATTAATTAATTAATTAATTGGCTAATGGGAAACCCGAGCGATGAAGAAAAACCGAACACGGCAATTTCGAAGGGTAAACAAACGAGGAATTCATAGGGCACTTATTCAAACAACCGGATAAACGAGGAGAAACAAAAGAAGGGGAACTATGAAGAGGGTCAACAGAAATAGTTAATTGGAGAATGATAACCAATGAAGTCAAACCCAATTAGGTCAAAAATGGGGTAATTACAACGATTATGGAAGTATATAATGAAACTCAAAATTCACATAATGGGCCTTAGATAGGGAAGAAGTAATTGACAGTAGGAGTTAAAAGAAAAATTTAAAGGAAGAAAAGGATTATAAGAAAAATTGAAGAGTTAGACAAGGAGTTTTAAAAGAGATTGGATCGGAGAGCGGAACCAAATCGAAAGGTGAACTTATTTTTCAAATCGAACCTTCCAGAGCTGAGTTCGATCAGAAATTGTGTGAGAATTGTGGTTAACCAACAGTGTAATTATAATTGTTGAGAGTTGTAAATTTTTATAAAACAAATATACGTTGGGAGTTTGTGTTTATTGATTTTGGAACGCGTGGAGTCAGAGTAACCAACGGTTGATTCTGATATCATAAAACCCAACAATATTTTGAAAAATAATAATAGTTTATTGGTGAGTCATCGGATATATACATTGGAGAGACTTCCCGTCACCTCTGCATTCGAGCTCCAGAACTTTATAAACCGAAGGCTTTGACTAATATCAGTGAGCACAATAAAAGCTGTATGAGTAAAATAGGTATGTCTGATTTTAAAGTTTTATTTAAAAATTTCGATAGTTATTGGGAACGTATAATTTGTGAGGCGTTGTTGAGTTTATATAATTAATAAATTTGTCTAAAATCCTTAATTTATATAGTTATTATATCCTACCTGATGATGACAGGGAAACTGTCGAAAATGCCAATCAAACATTTTTTTCACGATTTATGTCAACAGTTTTCCTATGCAATTATACGTTTATGGACCGAAGCTTTGAAAATAAATTCTATAATATTGTTAAAGGTTTCATATCAAATAGAAAAACTAAATTATTTTTTATTGAAATGTTGATAGAATCTCGCTAAATCTAAATTATTGATTTTTTTTCTAATAATAGTTCCTAAATAATGATTTATTGATTTCATTTATCTATGAAAATTTTTTAATATATATTATAATTGCTTAGTTACCCATGGGTAAAAATCTTTGGCTGTTTATTATATTTACCTTTATATTCATTATACTACTTTCTTGTGTACTTTATTTCTCATTTTTAAAATGGTCAATTTATAGATAAATTGTTTACAATGAATATAATAGTATAAATATGATATCAATATCCCTTTTGTACACAATTTCCTTGCGGTCATCACAATTAAAAAGTTGTTAAAAAAATTTATAATAAGAGGAATTGTAATAATTGAAAATGATTATTAATCAAACAAAATAATAATATTAAACAAGTAAAAAATACTAATATAAGTGTTTCTGCAAAAAGTTGATATCATTATTTATCATCACTTTATATTTTCGAAAATGATAATGATGATTATAAAAATAATAATAATAATAATAATAATAATAATAATAATAATAATAATAATAATAATCAAGTGTGAAAGGAAAACCATAAACATTATAAAGTTAATAAGCCAACTACAAACTCATTATAAATTTTTTAATAAATTTAATAGTAATTTTTTTAATTTGTTTAATATAATTTGTTTAATTCATATATATAAATATTACCAGGACTTTTTTTCAAATTACACCACTGATTTCTTTTCCATTGAATTTATTAAAAAGCTTGAAGACTATATATCAGTAACTATATCCATAATGAAACTATAATGAAATTGAGACGATGATTCAATTCGCCGTATAAATATATTTGGGTAACCAATCAAATGGGTGCAATTAGATGTGTAAATTACTTGGCTAAAATATACGAAATAGTGGAATACAAAGAAATGACAGATAAAATTATGATAAATTATGATAATATAGAACACCATCGTCGGCCTGATCAATATCACCGATGTTTTGTCTTTCAAAGCCATTGTTGCCACAAAGATTTTTGTGTTTATACTTCACTAGAGTCATAGCCCTGTCAGGACTTTTTGACTCGCTATACAGTCTCTACTACCACGACTCTGAATACTATGTAATGAATTGGAAAATACAGCACAAATGCATGTCAATATTCGGACCGAGTTATACTCTCGGACAGTGGCGTATCTAGGGTTCACGGCGCCCGGGGCAAAACTTAAAATTGCGCCCCTCTCCACGTGAATTTTTTCTTTTCCTTATTATTGGTATATTATTTTTGCACTAAAGTGACATTTCTTTTTTAAGAAAAAAAAATTATTATTTAAAAAAAATCAAAAATTTTCACTCTTTAAAATTGATTTGCAGCAGTTTTAAAAAAAATTAATTTAATTTTGCAACAAGTTAGTTTTAAACTTTATTTATTGTAATAATTTACAAACAAATTTTTCGTGCTTTAACACTTGCGAACTTGTCAATGACATCATCAAAGTTAATTTTGTTCACAGTTTTTTTCTCAATACTTAATAATGCCAAATTATTTAAACGTTCTTCACTCATTGTTGCTCGAAGATATGACAAAATTAATTTTAATTTGCTAAAGGAACGCTCGCATGTTGAAACAGAAATACCAATTGTCAAAAGAATTTGCAATGAAATTCTTAAATTTGGGAAAACATCTTCACCATAAGATATTAAAAATTTTAAAAGATCTATAGGTGATTTTGGAATTTCATCTTTTCGAGCATTAAGAAGCATTTTACAGTCAGTAACTTCATTGCATAGTTCGTTTTCATCAATATCTGAATTGTAAAATTTTCCCAAATTTGAACATTTTTCTTTTAATTTAGCAGGATCATGGCAATTTAGAAAATTTTCAGTGTCAAGGAAATATCCAAAATTTTCGTTCAATGAATTAAGGCGAGTAAATCGAGTTTTTAATTCTTGAATTAATCTATCAACTGAGCATTTCAACACACGATCTAACTCTTGTTCAGCAGTCAAACCAGAATCAGTCATTTTTTCACCTAATCTAATTTTTATACGTCGCACTCTTTTCTTTATTTCAACGCCCCATTCAAAACATTTTTTTTTACCTGCTTCAATTGATTGAATGCATAGATCTTCAAGAAATTGCTGCTTATATATTGCTGTTTATATATTTCAAATAATCAAAATTCGTTATTTTAATGTTGGTTAAATTTCAAAATCGAAAATCTTTAAATAAAGTTTAGGTTTCAAAAATCAATTTGGCGCCCCTAAAATCGTGGCGCCCGGGGCAAAAGCCCCGCTTGCCCGGCCCTAGATACGCTACTGCTCTCGGATTCTCAACCTACCGTTATCAGAAGACACTAACATCATTCCGGCGCACCCTCTCCCGGAACTTAAGGCGGCACCCGTCATCACTCCCGTAGTAGATACGTCTACAATTATCACCTTTCCTCTTTCAGTCGTCATTATAGTCTAGTCGCCCTTCATCGTTCCGAGCTCCACGACCACTCAATCATCTCATGCCGTAACAAATACTTCGTCCGGGAAAAATCCCTAGCAAGCCAAAAGAGCATACTAGCAATGGATACGAGAACAAGTGGTTCAAGAATACCAACCAACACACTGGTCTCTGGGCCTGATCATGAACTCGCACAATTTACTGGACAATGTCCCATCGATATGGATGACGAATTATTTTTTGATTTGGACGAATTATGGAATTATTTGAATTTTTACCCAAAATTGTTTCTAGATTAATATTAATAAGACATATAAATTCGATCTATATACCATTTAAGGAAGTCTTTCTTCATTTAAAATTAATATAGTTTTCGATAATGCCGTCAAACGGCTCACTGTATTAGCCCCCACGGGAAGTCGGAGAGCACACGGAAACCATGGAAACCAAAGTTATTGAAATATTTAATGATCAAGGAATTTAATATTTTAGATTATTTAATCAAAATAGATTTTTGAAATGACAAAATTGCGTGTGTAAAGTTGAAAAGGAATTACTTAAATGTCTAAAATTGACTAGGATTATACAACTTGTGATCGTATTAAAGAAAATGTATGAAATGTGTTCTGAGACATTTTATACAAACGTTAAAGGCTAACCTAAAGTGAATACCGATATTTCGGTTAGAAAAGTAATTAATATATGGTTTCCAAAATGAGAAATATGCTTCCATGTAAATTTAGGCATAATGTGAGTTAAATCCTTGTTAGAATAGATTCTAGCAAGTTGTGAAGGTTTGGAAATATCGTTACCAATTTACAGAACCCTGATTTTGTCGCAATGCTTGACGACTTTTGCAGGTCTCAAAATAATTTCGCAAAGTTGTATTGATATTATACTCTGAGATTGTAGTTCATCTGAAGCTATGTTTTGGTAAGATGAATAGTGTTGGGTTTTTAGTTAATTTAAGTCGGTAACCTCTGACTCCTCGTGTCCTTTAAATCAAAACAATAACGACCCAACGTATATTGAAATAACAAAATTTACAATCTTTTCTCAACACTTTACAATCAATAATCGAAGTTACGTTTGACCGATTCTCCGCTCGGTGTTGATGCTTTGATAAAGATATTATTCACCTTTTATTTCCTTAGGTTCTCTTGACCAACGTTTCCCTTTTTGCTTCTTTGATTTGATCCTTTTTCACTCTTTTTATTCTTGTTCTATCTCTTCTTTTTCCTTAATCTCCTAAATTTGTTTTTGCCTTTCCTAAGCTCAATTTCTTCTTACCCTACCTGAGGCAAAATGCCGATTTGCTCTGATTTTCCACTTCCTTATATACTCTTCAAAATCGGGATGACAAATGGTTATTGCCGAACCAATTTTTCACTTGACATTTGCTTCCACGTATCCGTTTTAGCTGTCACCCATAATGGTCCAACGAACAAAGATAATTAATGGCCCGTCCGGCCTTTCTACACGCACTATATTCTCCTTGCTCTTTTCAACTTAATCATTGTGTCAAGCTAATGGGCCCAAATTTTCCTTCTGTTTACTTTTCTTCTTGTTTACCCAGCTCTCTCGCATTTCAATGACTTCCAATGTATAACATTGTTCTGTTTTTAGTAATGAGTTTACAACAATTTTTCGACTTTAGACCCAACCGCAATAACTAGTCATCCAAATTATCGTGAAGTTCAGAAGAAATTTAAAGATCAATTTCAAAAGTATAAAGTCTTAAAGTATATAAAGTCTTAAAGTATATAGTCTTAAATTCAAACATTCAGTGCTTATTTAAAACGTAAGACTTCCTCGAATTTCTCCCTCAAAAAAACTAAACATTTCATTTTCAGTGAACAGTTCAATAGGTATATTTTCAAACATTAAAGAAGACCAAGATACCAATAATAACAAAATGATTTTAACCTATTGTAAGCTATAAATTTCGCCAGAAATTGTTGAAAGAAATCACTCAAAAGAAATTAATCGAGTTTTAAGTTTACTATCATGTAATCAAGTAAATAAAAATCCGAATTTCAATCCAAATTTCTTGATCTTTAAGATATTTATCTTCACTCACTCCTTTCCAGATCGGAGTAAACGTTAGTGTAGTTGAAACATCGGAATCTATGCAAATTACTTTTTCACCTGGTTCACATGGTTACCACGGTTGCTATGGATGAGTCATCCGGGGGGTATACGATGAGTCATCGGGGGAAAATCAAAGAAAAAAAATCGAAAGAAATGAGCCATCGGGGGAGGGGTATGATGAGTCATGGAGCACACTAAAAAATCTAAAAATAGCAGTTGTGGATGCCGAGCAATTTTGTTGTAAAATGAAAATTCGCATTTCTTCTAGAGTTGCATAAAAATTGGCTTCGACAAAATCCAACAAATTATTTCCCTGTTCTTCTGAAATAATTTGTTTTCTGCCACTTCTTTTTCCTTTTGTAATTTCGGCATATTTCTTATATTTGTAAATTATTGAAATAATTGAATTTTTGGGGATTCCGAGCAATCTTCCAAATTCTTTATAATGGTCCCCATTTTCAAATGCATTAATAAGCCGAATTTTGTCATTTTCAGTAATTCTTTGAAAATATTAATTTGTTAAAATAATTTATTAAAATTTACGATTTGCGATCTTTTTCTGCAAATTCGAAGGACCTTCTTCAATATTTGAAATGGTACCTTCACACAAAGAAATATCTGTTATACTGTAAGATATTTTAATATTTTATATTTTAATGAATAAATCCTACATTGTCAGATCTTGAACTTCGCAAAAAGCCAATGTCCTGTGAAATATCTGTAAATCTAAAGAAAGTTTATATTCTAAATTATTTTATAATTAAATCTTACGATGTATTTTCTTCTTTTTCCCTAAAGCTCAAGGTAGAGCAGTCGGAATCTGATTCAAAAGTTTTTTGTACATAACTTTTTAAATAATTTGAAAATATTGATATGTTAATTATATGTTAATCAAAGTTAATTTCGTAAAGAAAAACACTTTATTAATTTTGTATGCATTTTTCATTATGTGTGCTGTGTTTGTATGCTTAATTATTTTCTCTCACTTTTTAGATTCCTATAATAAATATGTTAAATTTCGCAGCATTAAATTTTTACACACAGGTAAGTTTGTGTGTTCCTATAATATATATTTATTTTTTTTAAGATTATAGATAATGTTAACTTTCACAGTTAGGTGTATATTTGATTAGTCACCCGTTACTTTTAAATATATATATCGACACCAACATCCAATTAAGATCAAAAAGTATAAACAGACTAGAATAAAATTATTACAAGTTATTAAATAATAGCTTGTGTGGTAAAATCATCGAAAACCTGAAGGTAAGAATGAATCTTTGTCTTTTTACTACTGATAAAAAATTGTAAAGTATTCATTGAAACCAACATTTAAAAGATTTATTAAAGTTGATGATAATTTAATTGTAGCATTAACAAATCCAGATATATGTTTAGATAAACTAAGTTACATTGGGAAATCGATACTTGACCTATCTGAACTTAGAATGTATGAATTCCATTATATGGACTTAGAAAAATACCGAATCCAATTTAGTTGTGAGATAAATATTGAAGCTGAAGATACTGAAATAAAAAATTGTAAGTTGAACATTATTTTTGTAGCAAATAGTTAAAGATGATCGTTTGGATATTTCTAATTATCCATTTTTGTTTCTAAAAAGTGACTCAGTTATAGGTAAATTTAAATACGAGAGTAAGGATAAAAAATATGATAAGTGGATTTTCTGAGGATCCAAGTGCTATAGCTTGTTAGGTAAATCTAAATGTCTAAAAGCTAAGGGAGTATTTTTAAAAAATACTGATTTAAACCACAAATCAGATAAGGAATGTTATATTAAAACACTACTTTTTTTGAACCTCGAATTAAAATTGGTGCAAAAAACTATCAGCTTTATTGCTTTAAAAATTCCTAAAGTTTTATAAACTAATTAGGATAACAAAAGGGTTTAGGCTAGTAAAAATAAAACCTGTGTATATAAGAGTATATAATATTAATGAAGCAGAATCAAACAATAATGTTGGAGAAATTGATGAAGAACTTATAGACATAGACGATGTCCTGCTTACAGATGAAGATGTAGATTTTTATTAATGAACTTTATATTGTATCTTTTTCTTCTTTTATTGTATTTAATTACTATTATCTTTATAAATTTGTTGGTAGTTGATTGTTAGTGTCAAGTTGTTATTAGGTTGCTAGTAGTTGGTCGTAAGTACCTGGTTGTTGGTTGAATTATTATTATTATTAATCTTATTCATTTGAAATATTTTCACAAGAGTTTATTTCATTAAAATTTGCTTTAAAAATTTCGTTACATTATTTTTAAATTTCTCAGGCGCTAAAATTTCAAAATATTACAATGCCTTTTAAAATTATTGTAGTTAATAAAATACAATCCATAATTAATATTTTATTCGATAATAAGTTTGCATGGTGTTTCCATTTCTTCTTCTTCTGCTTCTTGTTCTGCATTTTGAAAGTATTTTTCACACTTATTGCTTGTTATTAAAACAAACTTTTTATGATATATTTAATTAATTTATCGATAAATAAATTAAATATATTGTATTGCACATGCACTACAATTATTATCTTAATTTACTTTAAAATTACTACTTTACATAATTTAAAATTTATTACTTTATTTATTTAAAAAATTATTTCTTAACTTATTTAAAAATTAAAAAAAAATTAAAAAATCTAAATTAATAAATTAATTAACTATGTGAATATATAAAGTAATAAAGTAAAGTTGTTATATTTTGTTACAATTTATTATCAAATCATATAGTTTGGGCGGGGTTATTTTTTTCTTAATCCATCAATGATAACACCAATAAAATTCCAAAAACTCAGAAAAGAAAACAACTTCTTTTAAAAAATCTTTTTTTTTTCAGTGTAGTTAAAGATAATTATTTCTAATAGTAGAATAATATTATTGTACTGCCAAAGATATTGTAATATCTGTATTTTTCCTAATATGCATATATTACAGTCTGATGTTAATTTGTTGAATTATTATTCAGTGACTTATTCAGTAAAAAGGTGATATGGTTGTATTGTGTAGAGGAGAATTGTAGAGGCCAACAGAGTCTCCGCAAAAATAATTGCTTGGGACAGTTGGCGTGCGTGTATGTTATTGTTGAGGTTTGTAAATTAAAATAAATTTAAATGAAATTTAGGTTGAAAATTTAAATAAAAAGTAAGCGAAGAAAAAAGACAAATAAAAGCGTGATCATGTACAAAATTGATAGTAAAGGAAAGTATGATGGAAGTAGTATTGGGAAATGGCAAAAGCAGTTGCGAAAGCCAAGAATCCGGAAATCCGAGAAAAATCAATAAATTGTAAAATCATCGAAATCGAATTGGGAAAACGGGACAGGTTTAGATTAGCTAATGGTCAACAAGATGATGATTAGGGATTTATCAGAAAATCGTTAGAAAGGATCGAAAAGCATTCAAATGTGTAAAAACAGAAAACATTAATTAATTAATTAATTAATTGGCTAATAGAAAACCCGAGCTAATGGGAAACCCGAGCCAATGGAGAACCCGAGAGATGAAGGAAACCCGAGCTGGGTAAACAAGAAGAAAAGTAAACAGAAGGAAATTTTGGGCTCATTAGCTTGACACAATGATTAAGTGGAAAAGAGCAAGGAGAATATAGTGCGTGTAGAAAGGCCGGACGGGCCATTAATTATCTTTGTTCGTTGGACCATTATGGGTGACAGCTAAAACGGATACGTGGAAGCAAATGTCAAGTGAAAAATTGGTTCGGCAATAACCATTTGTCATCCCGATTTTGAAGAGTATATAAGGAAGTGGAAAATCAGAGCAAATCGGCATTTTGCCTCAGGTAGGGTAAGAAGAAATTGAGCTTAGGAAAGGCAAAAACAAATTTAGGAGATTAAGGAAAAAGAAGAGATAGAACAAGAATAAAAAGAGTGAAAAAGGATCAAATCAAAGAAGCAAAAAGGGAAACGTTGGTCAAGAGAACCTAAGGAAATAAAAGGTGAATAATATCTTTATCAAAGCATCAACACCGAGCGGAGAATCGGTCAAACGTAACTTTGATTATTGATTGTAAAGTGTTGAGAAAAGATTGTAAATTTTGTTATTTCAATATACGTTGGGTCGTTATTGTTTTGATTTAAAGGACACGAGGAGTCAGAGGTAACCGACTTAAATTAACTAAAAACCCAACATATATATATGTATTTTTGGTGGTTGTTTTGAGGGTTTTGGTTGTGGTGGTCGTTGAATGTGGGTGCTTTGTTTTCATGATATGGTTTTAATCTGCGTATGTTTATTTTGATTTGTTTATTGTCTTTTAGAATTGTGCTAACGTTTTTGTACATATTTAACAGTTTGTTTGGGCCTTTGTAGCGGCGTATTTACCTGTAGGCAGATTAGGCATTTGCCTAGGGCCTCGGATTTATAAGGGCCTCCAAAATCCAAAAAAAAAATTATAATTTTTTAAAAAAAAAAAAAAATCAAAGTCGTAGCATTTCAGATTTTAAACTTTAACAGTTTTAAAATTTTCAGAGTTAAAACCTTTTGGGGCCTCAATTTCTATAAGTAAAAGAATTTGCACATATTCAAAAACGAAAAAATAACAAATAGGATAAAAGCAAAATCCAAGCAAGGTTTGAATTTTTATATTTTGAATATAATATATTTTATTTTGTAAAGGCCTACTAATTTTATTTTATAAATTGAATTTGAGGCCCCACGAATAGGTTTTAAACTCTGAAAAATTAAAAAAAAAATTACAAAAAAAAACAATAGCCCGTAGCATTTCAGATTTTAAACTTTTTATTTACAAAATAAAATTAGTAGGCCTTCAAATACAAAATAAAATTATATGATACACAAAATAGAAATATAAAAATTCAAATAGGAAAAAACAACAACCAAGCAAGCTTTGAATTTGTATTTGTATTTTGTATATTTCTTTTCCAAAACAGAAAATGCATATGCAATTTCATTTCATTTATTGTTTGAATTTTGTTACACGTTAACATCATGATTTTGAATATTGAAAATAAATATTTGTACGTATTGACTATTAGCATAATTTTGATTTTAGATTGATATTTTCCGAATACCCAACAGTTTTTTTTAAACTACCAAAACCAATCGTTGTTGCTTCTTGCTTTCGTCATTTAATATTTCATAATTCAATCGACAATTATTCCACTTTATTTTTAAAGAAAAATATTGACAAATATACGTTAAAATGAAAAGAACTTTCGAGTCTGGCGCACAAAAACGATTGCGAAAAAAAATTCAATTGAAGGAAAACGAAAATCAAAGAAACTCCCTTGCTAAATTTATGTCTTTGGATAAAAATGTTCCATCTACCAGTACTGCGGCTGCAGATAAAACTGTTTCACTACCAGTAATAGCTGGTAGCGATGTTAATCTTTCGATAAGCAGTCTTTGTGCAGAAGTAGGTGCAAGTGATAATTGCGTTCCCACTACCAATGACATTGAGGTTGAAATTGAGAGTGAAGTAGTAAGTACAAATACTTATCCTATCTTTACTGACATTGGTTTATGGCCAAAAATAATTACTAATGATTTGATTGAACATTGTATCTGTACAAAACCCAAAAATGTGGGAGATTTAGAATCTTCTAAAAAATGTTATAAAGATAACAATGATCAACAAATATACCGAAAATTAAATGATGTACATTTTTATACGACTAAAATAAACGGAGTTCAAGAGCTAAGAGAATGGTTGATTTATTCTGAAACAACGAAATCTGTTTATTGCTTTGCTTGTAAACTATTTAGTAAAAAATCTAATGTTCTAGTTTCAGGATATTCAGATTGGAAAAATATTGTAGACGTTTTGAAAAGACATGATGAGTCGAAAGAACATAAAAGTTGTATGTGTGCTTATGTTCGTCGTGCTAAAATAAGTGGTCGCATCGATTCCAAACTTTTACAGGTAATAGAAAAAGAGTCAATTTATTGGCGAGAGGTATTAAAACGAGTCGTTGCTACAGTTAAACTTTTGGGGAGTTTGGGTTTAGGGTTCAGAGGACATGATAATTCTTCCAAAGGCAATTTTTTCAGCTGTATTGAATATTTGACTGAATTTGATGACTTCTTAAAGGTTCACTTAGAAAAATACAGTAATTGCGGAAGTGGGCATGTTAATTATTTATCTAAAAGTACGTGTGATGAATTTATAGAACTTATGGGCAAAACCGTACAAAAATCCATTGTTGATGAAATAAAACAAGCTAACTATTTTGCTCTTATAGTTGATTCCACGCCTGATGCAAGCCATACTGACCAGTTAACTATTATTATCACGTGTACGTAGATCTGGATCAAAAAATTCAAGAAAGGTTCATATGTTTTATTTCGATTGAATATCATGATGCAACATATTTAGAAAAAACGATTTTGTCCGCCTTGTCAGAATTAGGGTTGAACATTAATAATTGCCGGGGACAAACGTATGATAATGCTGCGAACATGTCAGGCATTTATAACGGTCTCCAAGCCAAAATTAAATGTTACAGCAAAAATGCTGAATTTGTACCTTGCGCAGGACACTCTTTAAATTTAGTTGGAAATACAGCAGCAGAATGTTCTTCTAAAGCTATTAGATTCTTTGATTTTATTCAAAATTTGTTTGTTTTTTTTTCCTCTTCGACAAAGAGATGGGATCAGCTAATGAATACTGATCAAACATTAAGCCATACCTTAAAACGTAACTGCGACACTCGATGGTCATCTAGAGCTGAAGCTGTATTAACTGTAAGAATGAATTTTTCTTCCATAAAAACTGTTCTTGGTGAAATTTGTATTAACCCATCTGAAAAACCCATAGCGAAAATTGAGGCGAAAAAATTACATAGCAGTTTTGAAGATTTAGAGACGGCTCTGTTATTGATTTTTTGGAATACGCTATTGCAAAGAATCAATGCCACCAATAAATCGTTACAAAGCAAAGAATGTAACTTACAAAAAGGAACATATTTATTGAAATCTTTATCAGAATTCATACTTAGTATTCGAACTAATGATGCATATTTTCACCAAATGGAAAAAGAAGCCATCGAATTATCTGGTAGTACAGAATACTCAACAGCAAAAAATCGAAACAGGAAAAGAAAAATACTATTCGATGAAACTTCTGATAATGACACAATTTTATGTGGGAAAGAATTATTCAAAGTTGAAACATTTTACTCAATTTGTGATACTTTAAACTGTGAAATAAAAAGAAGGTCTGTAGTTTATGACAAGGTATTAGAAAAGTTTCTAATATTTGTTGATTTAGATTTGCCTGAAGAAAAATTTGCTCAGTGTGTATCAAATTTAGCTGAACACTATAAAGATGACATAAATCAATTAGTATTCAAAGATGAGGTTGAACAGTTCCTTCATTTTGTAAAATTGGAAAAATTATTAACACTTCCTGAAATGTATGCATCAATTCTGGAAGGTTTATCATCAACATTTCCAAACGTTGAAATAATCCTAAAAATTTTTTTAACAATCCCAATTGCAAATGCGTCTGGTGAGAGATCATTTAGCATTCTTAAGCGGGTCAAAAACTACCTAAGGACGTCACTTGGCCAAAAAAAACTAAATCACTTAACTATCATGGCAATTGAAAGCGATCTAGTAAAAAAAATTAACTATGACTCATTAATTGATAATTTTGCAAAAAATAAATCACGAAATAAAATATTAAAAATGGGCTTTCTTTGGTCAAAATTTAGAAACTAAGCCATGAAAAAAAAAATATTAGAGGGGCCACAATAATTGATTTTTGCCTAGGGCCTCAATTTGTTAAAATCCGCCTCTGGGCCTTTGTACTTTGTTTCAAATCCGCTAGTGAAAGGTTTCTTTACTAAGACCACGTCTATTATTAGTTCTATTTGGTTTTGAGTTTGTTGAGTGTTTTTGTTTTTTAGAATGCTGAATCTGCTATGTATTTTATTTTACAATTAAATTGTGGGATATAGTTTAATTGTCTTATTTGTCTCGGTGAAGGGTTTTTATGTTCATTGCGTTTATTAAGGGTTTATGATCGGTATACACTTCAAATTCCTTTCCTTCCAATAGGTATTGGAAGTGTCTGATTGTATCATGTAGCGCTAATAACTCCCTGTCGAAAGTGGAATATCTCATTTGGTGAGTTTTAAGTTTTTTTGAGAAGAAGGCTATTGGTCTTTTTTCGTTATTTTCTTCTTGGAATATTATTTCGCCCATTGCTAATCCCGAACAGTCTGTGTTGACTATGTATGGTAATTCTTGGTTGGGATAGCTTAGGATCAACGTTCCCTTTAAGCTGTGGTTATGCTGGGTGGCTATAATGGAGTAGCAAAGATACTACAACGAGATATTCCATATTTATCAGCTCAGCATTGTGTGGCTCACAGAGAAGACCTTGGAATTGACGATGCTTGGAGTGGAATACCTTTAATGAAAACTCTAGAGCATGGGTATTCAACTAAATATTATGAAGGGCCAAATTTTTCTTATAACGGCAATCGAGGGCCGTATCAATTAAAAAGTAGTTAGTTTTGTAGCGGATTACAAAGTAACAAAAATAAACTGGTTTTAGTGTTTGTTATTCTATTACCAAGTATTATAATGTTTACCATTTATTTTTATATTATTATGTATTTTCCTGGCGCATTTTAAATTAATAACTTTATTGCCATTTTTTCTTTTAATTTTTCTGGTTTTAGACGCATTTTCCAAGAAATTTAAATGATCACAGCCACTTAAACACATATTAATTTTATTAAATATTAAGTAAACTCCGTTTCCTATTCAAACTTACAAACACATTTTCAATACTTTGGTGATATCACCAAATATTTTTATATATGTGTAATATTCCAAGATATTGAAAAGGCCTTTTTCAAATTTCGGCGGGCCTGATCAGGCCCGCGGGCCGCCAGTTGAATATCCCTGCTCTAGAGACTTTATTAAGAACGGTGTACACAATGTTTAGTAGATCATCTGTGAAAAAAGGCAAATTTCAAGATTTAGCTGCAGTAATGGAATGCGATGTTTTGAGTTTTAGACCTCTCAATGACGTAAGGTGGCTTTTGCGGCACTTTGCAGTGATTCCATTTATTCGAAATTATGATGTTTTGATTGAGTATTGCAAAAGTGAAGTTGAAAATTCAAATGATCCAATCTCTAAATATTGTGTAAACGTTCTTACTAATTCTTTGAACCGATTAGCTTTTACAGTGCTAAATGATGTTTTAATTGAATAAGCTAAAATGAGCAAATTTTTTCAAAAAAGTGTACTTTCTCCTATGGAAGCTCATCAATACGTAAAATCCATTATTAAAAGGATTCGAAGCCAGTATCTTGAAGAAACAATTTTTTTGGAGCGAAGAAGCAATAAGACTTCTCAACACAAGCGATAATACTGTTGAAATTGTTGAATTTATCACAAAGCTCTGTGATCATCTAGAGTGCAGATTTCCAGAAGAAGAAATGAAAGACTGTGCTGCATTTTATCACATAGGAATCGCAAACAGCAACAACTTTAATTTTGGAGACCAAAACTTACTGAATCTTCTTAACAAATACTCGAAAATTATTCCAAATTATAGTGAAAAAGTGAAGAAGCAAATTTTAACCCAATATTAGAATTTTAAATTTTTATACCAAACCAAATTTAACTGTAACGTCGTAAGCAGTTTCGCGGATATGGTAGACCTTGCCAACAAGGAGGAGGAGTTTCAAGAGCTTTTTTCTTTAATAGATATTTTTGCGACCTTTCAAGCATCCAGTGCAAATTGCGAGCGTGGGTTTAGTCAAATGAATGCCATTAAAACAAAGGCCAGAAACAGATTGGAGACATTTCATTTGGACCATTTCATGCGTATCAAATTATTTTTAAGGCGTGGAGACGAAATTGATGTACAAAAAGTTTTCAATTTTTGGAAAAATAATAAAGATCGACGTGGTAATTAAACTAAAATGGAATTTATTTTTCTAATAATAAAAAAATTCTTATAAAAATAAAGTCTTAATTTACCAAAACAAAATTTTCTCTTGCGCACAATGTGGTTACTTTTCAAAATATGGGCACATAACGTTATTTTTTAGCGCAGCCCGAAAAAAAATAAGAGGGAACGTTGCTTAGGATGCTTACGTTTTTCAGGTTTTCTTATGCTTGTTCAAAAGCTGTTATTAGTTTTTCGTTCCAATTTATTTTGATGTTTCTCTTTATTTTGTTCAGTTCGTTGAGAGGGGCTAACATTTCACTACATTTTGGTATGTATTTTTGATAGAAATTGATCATGCCCAGAAAATGTCTTAACTCTTTTGTTGTTTTGGATAACGGATAGTTTTTGATTGTTTTAATTTTGTCATCTAATGGTGTTGTTCCGGCTTCGTGTAACAGATGTCCCAGGAATTTTATTTCTTTTTTCAAAAATTCGTATTTTTAATGTTAATTTTTAGTTCATGTTTGTTTAATATTTCGAACACGTTTTTAATGTTTTGTATGTGTTCTGTTTTATTTGCTGATGCTATCAAGATGTCGTCTAGGTATGCCATTGTGTTTTGTTGATTTCGAAATATTTGGTCCATAAAGTGTTGGAAAGTGCTTGCTGAGTTATTAATCCAAAAGGCATTTTGTTATATTCGGAAAGTCCTATGGGTTGCAGTTTTCTTTATGTCTACCGTTCTAACAGGAATTTGATGATATGGTTTTTCTAAGTCTGTTTTGCTGAAAATTTTGGGTTTGTTAAATATGTTAATGATGTCGTTTATTATTGGAATTGAGTATTTGTCGTCTGTTGTGATATTGTTTAATGCCCTGTTGTCTCCACAGGTTCGCCATTCGCCGTTTGCTTTTTCTTTATGCATGCGAGCTAATGACCAGTTTGAGTTTGAGTGTTTGACGATTTGATTTTCTAATAGCTCGTCGAATATTTTCTTAGTAATTTCGAGTATATTTTTGTCTAATTGTCTGACTTTTGCATGGACTGGGTTTCCGTTGCTAATTATTATGTGTTCGGTTATGCATTTTGTTTTATTGTTTGTTTCTAGTTTATTAGTTATATTTGGTACATTTTGTATCAGTTTTACGATTTCTTTAGGTATATGCCAGTTTGTTTCTGTTTTATTTGTTTTAGTTTCACCGTGTTGGGTTGTTAATACTCCGATGTCACAATTGATTTGTTTCTAGGATTGTTTATTTTTGTTGTATGTGTTGTTTAAATTGTTTGGTATGACTTTTCCATTCTTACAGTCGACTAGTAGATTGAAGTTTGAGAGGAATTTTGCTCCTAAAATGGATTGTTTGACTTCAGCGATAGTGAATTGCCAATTGTATTGTGTGTTGTTGATGGTGATTTTAATGTTTTGTTTCCCGAACGTTTTGATTGGGCTGCCGTTTGCTGCACACAAATTCGCGGTTTCTGTTTTTGTGTTTTTATATAAGTAATTCGGTAACAATGAAATTATTGAGCCTGAATCAGCAAGAATGTTAAGGCCATTGCTATGCAAGGTGAAAGTTTGGCTGTCACCAATTGTCGGTGCTATCATTGGTGACTTTATATGTTTCCCGACTCTTCATTGTCGAAGGTGCAAAGTTTGTTGCATTTATATGCTTTATTCCCAAATTTATTGTGGTAGAAACAATAGTTTTGGTTTGTGCATTTATTAGGGTTGTTCCATGTTTATTTTCTGTCAAAGCTTCTGCGGCTGCCTGATCTTGTATTTTATCTTGGATAATTTTGCCTGTTTTCATAATATTGCGTTCTCCTGGATTCTCTTCTTTGTAATTCTGTAATATCTTTTCTTAGATTTTTGTTTTCGATAATTATTTCGACGAATTTTATTACCAAAGTTGAGATGAGTTTGTTCGTTTCTGTAGTTTCTGAGCTATTGTGTACAGGTATGTTTAGTTCGTTATTTTTGGAATAATTTTTGTTTTGGTATGTTCTACATATTGTCGGGTATATTTCGTCGTTCATTTTGTCAGCTATGTTTGCCAGGGTTTCGAGGTCTGTGCAATTACTGACAGCTAGAATTCGGCGTATTTCAGGTGGCTTGTTACCCGGTGCTTGTTATCTTTGGTTGTAAGTATTCGAGTTTGTTTTTAAATTTCGCAGGAATTCAGACGTTTAGTCGTTACCCAATTGTATATCTTTCAAACTGGATTCGAGTAGTTCTCGTCTGTTTATTTTGTTCCGATTATTAGAGTATTGTATAAATTTTCGAAAGGGTTGTCATCCTTTGGTATTTCCTCTATTCTATCGGCTATCTCGTTGAGGATGTTGCTTGGAAGGGTGGCAATTATGTGAGAGCAAACTGTTTTTGATGATTTGATACCTGATAGACTTAATGTTAGTTTGGCAAATTCGAGCCATTTTTGTGGTGTCCCATTTTCGTCTGTAAAGAAATTTGGGATGTTTGCCTTAGGGTTAAGTATTGCGTTTACCGCGGATAAATTGTCGGTATTGCAGTGATAACTTTTCTTTCTTATGTTGTGTGTGTGTGTTTGCGGTGTGGGTGTTAGGGTTGTAATGATAGTTTATATTTTCTGGTGTATGAGTGTTTTCGTAATTGTTAAGTATCTGTGTAATGTTTGTCGGATTTGTTTGATTGGTTGCCATTTATTTGTTTTTTTGTTGTGTTAAAAAAATTAATAGTTTATTTGAAGGATATGGCCTAATGTGTTCGGCCAACAGTGTCACTAGCCTTCAGCAAAAATTTATACAATATCCAATCTCCATTTTTGTAGGAATGACCCCCAAAAATGTTCTTCTCAAGCAAGAAATATCAATAATTACTAAAAGTTCGGGAAAGGTTTTTATTTACTTTTGAATATTTTGAGTTTTAGCGTCAATCAGTTAAAACAGTAAATTATCTGGAATTTTCTAAAAGAATTATTTTACAATTTTAATGATATTTAGGCCTCATTAAGAAAGGTCTCAGATTAATTGGAAAGTGAAATTTTAATTTGAATCATTTTATTTGTAAAGGGAAACTTTTCATGTTTAGAATACAGCTATAATTTTTCAATTTATGTGAAAACTTTTGAAAGAATTCTATATCTGATCGTTTGAAGTGTAAAAGGTGTGAAGACGGGAACAAATGTTAAAAGTGGATTTAAACCCCTGATCATTGATTTCTATTGGCATTGGGTTCATATATAATTAATATAATAATGTCTTGTTATATACAAATATTAGGGTTATAAATTATTTTTTGCAACCTCATGCTTACAAAGATTAATATTGACCAAATGACTGTTTTAGTGACCCGCCTAAGAAACACACTGTACGACAATCTGATTAGTATATCCAAAACCAAAGAAAGAACCCAACATGAGTTGGAAAAAAATGGCAGATATCACCAACTCAAAAGCAGATAGAAGTTATCTATCAAAAACTGGAGGCTCAAAGGAGGACACTTGAGAATAATAAGTTAAAACTGCGCAGAATAAAATCGGCCAACAGGAAATTGGCCACTCTTATAAGAGTTGGAAGAAACCATTTAGCCAGTAGACGGCCCGAACAGTAGCTCTATATTATTGTGTCCCCGAAATCACCTATTCAGCCTCAACGAGAACACATGATTAGGATGAGAGTGCGAAACTGTCAAAGCCAATGTGAACGAATACTCCGTGGAATTTGATCCGACCGAATCGAAATGCGAATCACACATGTAGAACCGACAAAAATCCAAAGCCTTTCATATCTCGTGGATTAAATCCATTCCGAACTAACCACGAATAAATGAGAAAACTTAGGATGTCTTGGTATATATTTTTTAAATTTGATTCTCGTTATAGGAATTGTACTGTTGTCATTTTATGCATATGTACTTATATATTAGAGTAATCAAAATTATATAATAACGGCTTGAATTTTCAGTTGGTTATCGGCATCTATTGTCTCCCCGGAGGAGTATGCGCATGCATCATAATCGAATGGATTATGCGCGCTTTTGTAAAGAAATGTGTTGAAATTGTGAAAAATAAATTTTCTATTTAAATTCTTAATTAGAATGTGCTTTAAATACAATTCATTATCAACATATTAATCCATAACATTTTAAAATTTTAAAATTTTATAAAGATTATTGTTAAAAAACAAAAAGAAAAAATATTAAAAACTAAATTTAAAAAAATAAAACTGAGTAAATATTTGCATTGATAATTATTTCATGTATCCAAAATTATCCTCAAATTTCACCATTGTTACAGTTTTAGTTGAAGAATCACACTGATTGAATAAAATAAATTCTTCTTCAAGTATATCATAATTTAAAACAATTAGAATATCCTTTATGTCGAATAAACTGGAAAATGTAGACAACTCCATTATATTTTCAGTTAAGATTTCCTTTTTCAAACAATTTTCTTCATCTTGATCAAAAATATCAGAAAGAGTTTCATTCTCCTCAATATACTTCAAATATTTTTCAATTGTTGATTTTTCCAAATTTTGTAAATTTGTGGTGGTTGCATACTATCATAAATTGTCAGCCAAAGGGATTTAGGTTTTTCTGAAAACGCTTATTGATCCTCGTTATGATCAAAAAATGTTCTTTCATTGTCAATCACTATTTTTCAAATGTTTCAATTCATTTTTCTTCTTTAAAGTCTTTGTCAAAAGACTTTCGTAACAATTAGTGAATTAATTTATTTGGAATTATTTCGATAAAATGTATGTCGAATATATTTTTAACCATACATAAATAAAGTAATGCCCGAAGACATTTATTTTTTTAATACAATTAGAAAAGAAGCGCCGTACATGTATGAAACAGTTTTTAAGTTTTTATAACCTTCTTTCTGCAGCTCATTTTCGATGGCCTATTTGACGATGTCAAATCTGCTTGGAAAAGACGTGGAGCTGAATCCATTTGTCCTTGATATTACTTTTCTTATGCTGCTTTGATTTTGCTAAACACGATTTCTATTGGATTGAAGCATTGTTATGAATGAGAAGTTATCTTGTCCCATTCAATTTTGTACTTAATTCATTAATGAAATTTTGGTGGGTATCTTTTTTGTAGGATGCTACAATTAATTGGTGATGTATTGCACCTATCACACCTATTGCTAACAGAAATGACATGTTTTTCCTCGGTTATTTGAAACTATGAAATATACTCTTTCTCCTTTTTTCTTAATTCCGAATGTTTGAGTAGTCCAGGTATTGAAACCACACTCATCAATGTAAATGAGATTGTTTTCTCGCCACACTTCTTAGAGATAACGTGTGACATAGTCCATTCGGATTTGAAGTACTCGATCATGGCCTTACCTTTTTTACGGATATTAAATTATTTGTTAGGAATCAAAAAATATAAGTTTTCGAGGCAGTGCAATTTTGTTACCAAAGAAAATTCGCATTTCTTCTAAAGTTAAATAAAAATTGGCTTCGACGAAATCCAACAAATTATTTTCCTGTTCTTCTGAAATAATTTGTTTTCTGCCACCTCTTTTCCTTCTGCTAACTGCCCCATATTTTTTATATTTATAAGTGATTGCTTTAATTGAAGGTTTGGTAATTCCAAGTAATCTTCCAAATTCTTGGTAATTATCCCATTCTCAAAGGCATTAATAATCCGAATTTTGTCATTTTCTGTATATCTATGAAAATATTAATTTATTAAAATTTACGATTTGCGAATTTCTTTCTGCAAATCAAAAGATGTCGAAGGTCCTTCTTCAATATTTGAAATGCTACCTTCACAAAAAGGCAGCTTTTAGACAAGAAATATCTGTCATACTGTAAAATATTTTAACGTTTTGTAATTTAATGAATAAATCTTACATTGTTCAATTTTTACCTTTTCGAAAAGGCAGCGTATCCTGAGAAATATCTGTAAATCTAAAGAAAGTTTATATTCTAAATTATTTTATAATTAAATTTTACGATATATTTTCTTCTTTTTCTCTGAAACTCAAGGTAGAGCTGTCCGGTTCTAAATTAAAAGTATTTTCCTGCATAATTTTTTAATAAATTGAAAATAATTATATGTTAACAATATCTTAATGTTTATTTATTTCAGAAACAAAAAACGCTATAATAAATTTGCATGCATTTATCATTGTGTTTTGTGTTTGTATGTTCAATTATTTTACTCTCACCTTCACAAATCCTATAATAAAGTTATTAAGTTTCGGAACATTAAATTTCTACAGACAGGTAAACTTGTGTTTTCTTGTACTATAAATTTATTGATTTTTTTAGATTATACAAGTTACTAAATTTCCAAATTAGGTATAAAATTTCAAGTTTTATGATCAGCACAGTTAGCACAGTGGAAGAGACGGCACTGGTTTTATCGCTGAAAACACAACTTCAATGTGTTAGGACGTTTGTGTGTGTGTGACACTGAAATTTAATAAAACGAATTGTTATCGACAATAAGTGTATTTAAGTTTAAGCTCGATTGGATAATTGGAAATAAGTTAATTAGTTCTCGTCAGATTTGCGTTCATCGAACGCCAGCGAAGTTAATATAAAAGATTTAATAAATTAAAATAAATTGATAAAGGAATCCAAATTCAATTAGTAAATATAATAATGTATCACTATTTTATAAAATATTTATAGTTTACTCATGCATTTAGAAGAAGTGATTTTTATAGAAAAGAGGAAATAAAAACAGGATATAAACTTAGAGATTAAATGCTTAATATCAGCTAACATGGAATGAAGACTTAAAAATCAGTGTAATTATCTTGTAATTTTATAATAGTATTATTATTTTCAATGCAGTTCTCTATAATATTTAGGATTTCTAAGCAGTTCTATATTATTTAGTATTGAAAATATTCTCAATTTCTAAAATTCATTTTAATTTAAAAATTATTTTAATTTTTTATTATAGGATTTAATAAAACTTGAATTTAAAAGGAATGAATTTATCAAATCATTAAATTATTTTAATTGAGTATTTTGGGACAATTGATAAATTAAAGTTGAATTGTATACAAATTTTGTGATTACTATAATTAAATCAAATGTAGTTTTCATTTTTTGCCAAATTTCCGTTACTGAAACCTAATAATAAAATATATTATTATTAACAATTGTAAACATTTTAACGGACCTCAATTATTTATTATTTTAAAATTTCTACGTCAGTATTCGAAAAATCTATTAAAAAATACATCTATGAAATTTTCAAAAAGTTTCTTTATTAAAATCGAAATTTATGTGATATTTTAAAATTCAAACCCAATTACAATATTATTAAAGATCTAAGATTTTTATTTTAGATACAGATTTTACTACTTTGTATTAGTCAGTAAAATTAATTTATAAAATTTTTCACTAAACTCAGAAATACATAACATTTGAAGTTAACTTGATAAATCCTCGAAAAACAAATGTGAAATAAGTCCATATATATTTTATTGAATGAAACAAGTCTTCCTCGAAATTATTATTATTTGAACTTCTAAAACCTGCCATTTCATTTGTAAATAAAACATGAAATTAAATGTTTATATCCTTGTAAAAATTGATAAGGACTATCTTATAGTTGAAATTTTTTTTATTTGTATTAAATATATTTATTAAAAATATTGTTTGAAACCTTGTATATATAGTTTAAAGAAAACAAATTTTAAAATCTGTTTGAAAAATGTAGATAATTAAGAATGTTTGATTTTTTTTAAAGATATATTTTGTCATAAGCGCAATGCTATTAAATCAATGTTCATAATTTGCAAAAAATGAGTTAAAAGTATAACTTAACCTGACTGTGACTAACACATTCTAGTGAATGAAAGGCTTTAACAATTTCATTTATTTTCATTTTGACAAAAGATCAAATATTTTTTTATTATACTCAACACATATCTTCGGATTTGCCTTTATCAAGTGTAATTTCCCATTCAACAACATATACTGATTTGATAAGCCAACATTTCAAAACATCTATATTCATGATGCAAATATCGCAATCTAGAATTGCATTTCATATAATAGTCTTTTTTAAATATATAATTATCATCCACGTACTTATTTAACTTACCTAAATTTTACCAAATTAGAATTAAAAAAATATGCATCTGTTGTATTTTTACTTTCCCAAGTAAAGAAAAGCGTTGTTTTCAGAAAAAAAATGATACCCATTCTTTTATCAGATTTTCATTTTTTGATGTATCTAATTAAGTAAAAAGATAGTTAATCTCATCTTTGAATATGATATTTTCGTTGGTGAATTGAGTTTTACATTTTAAACGTGTGACTCTAAAAGAAATTTCGATTGTTTTCCATAAATAATGAATAAGTATGTATTAAGTATTATACGCAATATAATGAATAAAATCATTTTTGATTTTACAGTCATCTTAAAAATATCTTTTATAAGTAAATTTGGTTATTTAGTGTTTCTATTTCATATAGAATATTATTAAATAACACATTAAAGCTGGTGTACTCTCAAAATAAAAATAGAGATTAAAAGAAGCATAGTATCATCAACAATGAGAAATAGGGAGAAAATTAAAAACAAGTATTTATATTAAACATGTCTTCTTTATTTTTAGCTACAAACATGAATAAATACAAAACATATAGAGGTACAATATATAATGAAAAATAAATACACTGTAATAATAATTAAAATAATGGTTTCCACTACATTATTAGACACTCATCTATTTACAGAATTATAATCAAAACAAAATGCATCTCATTGTTAAGGATATATAAAACATTAGCAAATCATTCAATTGAGATCTACAGTATATGCATTTTAAATGTCAATAAATATTTGAGATAAATAACAACACATTCCAGATCTTTCAAATGGGATAAAACAAGAAGAAAATCATATTTTCAAAATAAATATAACAATTTTAAATATTACTGAACTGCAATCGAAAAGAAAACAGCTTAATTGAATCTCTAATTCTTGTGTCATTTACTACAATGTCTCTATACAAATAAAATCCCTCCCATTGGACACAATTTGACTACGTTTATCAACCAAACCCGCCACATAGAGGCAGGAGCATAAAAACTGAATTCCATTAATGCGCGCATCATTTCATTGTTTAACACAATTATAAAACAAATAAATATCCAAATATTACTTACGGTTTTCTCTATTTATAAGTTGTACATAGATTGCCATTATCAACATCCCCACCAACAGTGAAAATCATTAAAATGGAATAGAATCATCGAATAATATCCGTATAATATGTATATAAATGATGAAACTATATGGTAAAAGAATGCAGCTGCCGAATTGTAAATGAAAATCAAGAATATCGAAATAGCAAAGTTTATTTTAAATTGTTATTATCATCATTATCATTAAGATAAATGATAATTAATTATTTGACAGAATTCGTAAACGTATTATTTACATTGCACTGTATCTCAACAATCGTTATTCGGATAAACCACATCATAGAGAGTTGCTTTCCGATCACCAGAACCAGTGACCACATATTTATCATCGGAAGAAATATCACTGGTCAACACTGAACCAGCTTCTTTGGTCTAGATAAATAATATTTGAAGTAAAAATGAATTTTATTGTCAAAATTTTTAAATAATTCTTTGATATTCATTTGTTTACAATAATAATAATAATAATAATAATAATAATAATAATAATAATAATAATAATAATAATAATAATAATAATAATAATAATAATAATAATAATAATAATAATAATAAACTGCGTGTACTGAAGTACTTCTAAAACATCTTTAATTATTCCACGCAACAATTCAAATAATTTAAATTTTTCTTCATTTATAAATAATTAACATATCTGATAAGTCATATGTAAATAATGAATTACTCGGACCCAATTGTTTTCATTCCTAACCAATAACCTAAATGAGACTCAATTTAATGATTCAACTTTTATTGATTCATAATTCTCGATAAATACAGCTTATAGTAACGTATCGCATACAAGACTGGAGATGATTGCAATGAACTAAGGCGGAAAAATCGCCTTATTTTTCAAGAATCAATATAAAATTGTCAATGAAATAAATATTAAAAATGTGAAACGAAAATTTCCAGCAATGAAAGCTAAAATAGCAACATTTTAAAAGTTAATTTGTAATAAAAATTAGGTAGTGTTCTCTATTAAAGTCTTCGAATTTTGTATTATTATACTATATGGGTAAATAAATAATAAACAATCTATTATTTTGTAAAAATAAATAAGTGTTTGCATTAGAATTCATATTTTTATGTTTAGCATATTTTCATTAAAGTTTTAAAATTCTATAAATGTAACGAAATTGATCCAACAAAGATGCATTTATCAAGTTAAGATCGAGCTAATTTTCAATTTAATTTATGAAACATTTTAAAAGGAAGTCGATTTTCAGAAATTGAAACGAAAATGTTAATTTGTATTAAATTTATATTTTCATATTTAACATATTATGATAGTTTGAAAAGAAATTCTTACTAAAATTGGATAAATTATGTATCATTATTTGATAAAGTAAATTTTCAGATAATATTCAAATATACATTATGTCGGGTGAAATTAAAATTCCTAGTAAAGTTTTATTTAATTTTCAATATCTATTAAAAGGCATTGCAAAGACTGTCCAAAAATAGTGCTATTTAAAAAACAAAACATTGATTTAAAAGAAATTAAGATAATTGAAAATAGATCAAATGTTACTGTTTATGTCACTACATAATACTATAATTATGCAATAATGTTAACAAATTCACACATTGACTTTTAGATATATGGTGATCTAAAGATTTTGTCCCTAGAAAAAATAAAATAGTGTAAATAAATTTGTATAGATAAAATACATGTCTTAGAAATGTTCGCAACTTTTTGTATTGTATGTCTCATAGTTTTATACTATTAATTTTTCCAAATTGAGCAGCACCGTTTTAATTAATAATATGACCATTATAGTTTATTTTCATTCATAGGAATTTACAATTTTCCATCAATAGTTTAAGTCCAGACTCTAATGCGTTCTATTACTTTTTACAATCTATTGTCGTGCTCTTCAATTGAATTTGCAGACAATTATAAGTATAATGTTGATTTAAATGTTTTGTCGTTAATTCCAAGAATATCGATAAAACGAATTTCACGTAAATGACTGAAATAGTCCATTATACTGAATATACTTTCTCCGGCGTCCTAGTAATTGTTTAATACAATTCGAGAAGAAATCGCGTGATTTTGAATGGAACCAATGTTGAATGTCTGTATTGATTTCTTTCGAACTGTTGTAAATTTTGTCTAGGAAATGGAGTTTCTTGGCTATGAAAAAGATAAGTCGGATGGTTACAAATCCAGCAATTACGAAGAATGTGGGTGTACTGTGAAGTCAATGGTCTGAAGCATTACAGCTTTTTGCAATTATATGTGGAGTAGCAATGTCATGAAGTGTATGGATATTGTGATTCTCAATAAAATTAACGAATTGATAGAACGGACACAAGAAACATTAGTTTCGATGCCCAAAATAGTGGATCTTAATGCTTACTATACTTTATTGTACATTTAGGTGTCAGTTACGGATTTCCTTCACGATCTCTTTATAACTTGTTATTAAAAGCACATTCGGTGTCCCAATATATCCAATTGTTATAATGTCTCCAAAATAATACTGTTCGTACACTTGAAGCAGATGTTCAAAAATCTGTTTCTTAATAGATTTGTTAGTAACTATGAACTTATGAAAAAGCAGTAATTTTTCAAGTTCCATTTCCACATGTTCATCAAGTGTTTTCATACTGTCATTTTGTTAATTTCTTTGGCGATCCTTCTAGATTTGACTCACTTGTCTGCACCCAGACACTACATTATCTCATCGATTAGTGAAAATTTCTTTTGTTGAAAATCAAAATATATAGCAGTTACTCAAAAAAAAAGAATTGATTAAAGAAATTCTATTAATATTTCTGTTAAAAGTATAAAATAATTACTTCCAAGAGTATATAGTGTAAATAAATAAAAAAAGAGTCATATAACCTGAGAGATCAAAATATTTATTTAATTGTTATGTAGAAAATGACAAATAAATTTTAATGTAAATGAGATGTCAAAATTAAAGAAAATTAAAGAAAAATTTAATGATATTCAAATTACTTTCAAAAGATAGGAAATTTTGAAAACAATTGTTTATTTATTGAAAATACAACATTGTAAATAAACATCGAAAATAGACAGATAAAAGCAAACATGATTTAATTACACGACTTCATTGAATTTCTTAATAATATCAAAAATTCAAAACTTCTGATTGAAACAACATAATAATAAAGCACCGAATAATTTTCAGTTTTATATTTTTCCATTTATTTTACACTGTAACTCGCACTTCAAATGATATTTTCATTCAAATACAAATACTGGCAAAGAATAACTATCGAATTGTTATAAATAACAGTTTTCCTCAAAAAGAACGAGCGATTCGAAAAAATATTAAAGAAGTTTGGTAAAAGAAAAAACGGGAAATTTTTTGAAAATCAAAACTAATCATTATCGATTTAAGAGTCAAATCACTCTTGGAAACTTAGACTTTAAGAAAATGTCAAAATTAATGATTTTGAAAACAGTTGACTAACAAATAAATCAACTTTAAAATAAGAAATATTTTGAACAATAAATTCATATAATGAACCCATTTTATGTTATCAGGATCAAAAAAATTAATGAGATCTGAACATAATTATATTCATTTATTAAATGATACATCAACATAACTTTTCGTTATTTCAAAACATAACTTCATGCTTCCAACTTAATTTTTTTTATTTTATAAATCACGGATTATGTAAGTGAAAATATAATCAGTAAATCTTTATTTTGACACTTCATTGACAATTAAATTCCTGTTACCTTAACTTTCATTTTTTAGTAATGATCAAAAATCTCAAGATAGATATAGACCCTAGACAGCCTTGAGCATATATAATGTCTTATACGTAACACCTTCTGGGAAAACAATTAAATATCGCCCCTGGTGGATTATAAGAAAACCCTGCAGCTATTTCGTTTTTATTAGAAGAATATTAATGAAAATTATTATATTGCATTTCTTATTCTGATTCTACTGGGATGTCACACCTAAAACCTACACAATGTGCGACTATATATTTTATTATTAAAATACATATAACTGTCAATGGGAAATATATTTGCATATTTGTAAAATATATTGTCGCAACACGGCATCGATATGGTTGACTAAGCGCCAGATTTAGAATCGTTGTCAGACTTACTGACTCTATACAACACTTCTGTACAAATTAATTATAAAAAATAATTAATGTACTTTGTAAGAAGTATAGCATCATAGAAAATTAAAATATAATTATGCTACAAATGAACCAATTGCTGGCTACTTCTGACTTCATTGTATTATTGTATTTAATTATAACCCAATTTAATAGAATGATGAATAAAAATTTGAAAACATCCATAAAATGAAATTATCATCGAAAATGGAAAAAAATATAAATTATTTTAGAATTTTCTATCTTCGATTCCTGTGTTAGTCTACTTCACCAATATTTTGTTTCTCATTTTTTTACGTAAAACACTTGTACAAAAATTAGTATAAAATAAAAACGGACATTTAAGAAATTTCAATAATAAAAAATTTTAATGATTATTTTAGAAGTTTTTAATTTTAAAATAGCATGCAGAAAATTGCTCGCAAGAAATAAGATTATGAAAAAAAGATATATCATGGAGTTTGTTAGACAATTTAGTAAATTTACAATATAATATTCAATTTATTTTAGTAGTTTATTTTTTATTAAAGCATTTTTATTAATTTAATAGTACACCAATACGTCGCTTAACGAATTAATCCGTTCCCAGAAAATTGAACGTAAATCGAAATTTCGTTAAGCGGGGGATTTGTGTATTTAGTTAAATCAAGACACTTTCGAATAAAATTAGTAATAAAAAAACAGCTCAAATATTTTCCACACAAAACAAATTGTTTAAATAATAAGGAAATCTAATTTATACAAAAAATACCTATAATATTCAATTAATCACAACAATAAATACATAATTTGTTTTTTATTTTGTATTCTATTTATGTATATTCGTACGGTATTGATTTCCCTAATCAAATAAAAAACAAAAATTCGTAAATCGAATTTTTTTCTAAATTACATTATGGCGAAACTTCGTAAAGAGACTTTGTAAAGCGAGGAATTGTTGTATTTCATTTTTATCGATATTTATATTTTTGCTCAAGGTGATCAAACTTTTAAAATAATATATAGGAAAAACTGGATTTCTGCTTATTATTAATTTATACTTAAATATATTAAAAAGATCCATATCGCATGTTATTATTGAAATTCAATCAAAGGCGAAACAAACTATTTAATTAAATATGCACATTCCAAAAATAGAAAATTTAATTATAAAAAGTGGATTCATAATTGTATTGTAGATAAACACTTTGTTAAAAGACCATTCATTAAGGACGCCCCCAAAAAAGCATATTTTACCGCTCTCTTCTATAACCATTCAGAGACATCCTTTATTACCAGAAGAAATTTTGAAAATCAACTTTAGGTTTATAGATTTGCTTGTACTTAATATTATTTAGGTTATAATTTAGTAAAAATTATTTGAATTTAAAGAAAACTCATTTTTTCAATACAAAATTATATATAAAGATAAAACTTTTAATTGGTAAATCATATGTGGATTTTGTCCACTGTGGGAGACTAAATCGCTTCCCTTTTAAGAAAAGTTATTGGTGGATTCTCCCTAATATAAAATAAAGAAATATTATTACCTGCAAGATGTTGATACCGCTGGGGCAAGTAATAGCATTAATGAGGTGATCCTTGCTCGTAGTTATAAACCAATCGTTATGATGAGCGAACCGTAAAGATAAAACGCAATTATCATGTAACTGTAATCTATAATGCTCTTGAGGTGGTGGCACATTGATTTCAAGTGGAGAAACTCTAACTAAATCAATATCTGAATTTTCAAGACCAACAGCTAGCCAATCATAGCCAGGTCTAACAAATCGATTATCTTTAGTTGAAGTTAGACCGATTGAGAAAATTTGCGCGTGAAATTCAATTGTTTTTAATTCTCGGCCACACTGAATATATTCAGTATATCATTATAAATAATCCAAATGAAATTGATCAGAATATTTTATCAAAATATTAAAGAATATTAGAATCTTACATCTCTAATATCCCAGGCTCTAACAGCACTATCAAGTCCACCAGTCCAGAGATAAGTGCCATCAGAGCTAATCTCTATACAAGATGCTCCTTCTACGTGAGCTTGGAATTGATTAATTACCGTTTGATTGTGAATATCAATCATTGCAATATTTCCATCCGAGAAACAGCTATTAAAAATATTTCATTGTTATCAATTAAATTGATCATAACATATTATGAGTGTTATATTTAGTAATTATTTTCTTAATTTTAATAATTATTTTTAGAAATGAGACTATATAAGAAAGTGAAAGGGAATTCACAATAAATTAACAAAAAAACAACATTTAATATTGAAAAAACTTGGTAATTCATCAAGGAATAATTAACATTTATTGTTATTCGGGAAATCAGAGAAAATCATTTACATGAAGTGATTAAAATAGAAATGTAGAATAATTTAATAAGCCAAATACTGTTTGCATTTAGGTTTTAATTGCAATTATCCAAATGAAAAATCGATTTGCAAACAATATTTTATGTAAATAAATTTACATTCGTTGATAGGAACAATCAAAATAAATGTATATATGAAGCCTTCAATTCAAATTGATTCAATTACCAATTACCATTAGTTAGTGGGAGAATATTTCAATTAAAAATCTTCAAAGCATACTTGAATTATTAAAATAATTTACACAAATCAATAATGGGATAATTTTAACTTGCATAAAAAACAATGAAAAAAATAAATGTTACTTTTAATATAAATTTCTCAATAGTAATTCAACAGGATAAGATAATAAAAACGGTGCATTTAAAATACTCAATTCGTCTCAGGCGTTTAAAAAATACAAAAGTTGGTCAGTAGAATATGTATAATTATAGTTAATTGAAATGCTTTAAAGTTTGTTCATACTTATAACAGTACATATGACAATGGTATTGTTGCGTTCAGATATCAGAGAATATCATATTTTTTAAATATATTGTTTCTAATGTGGAAATCATCTAAAATGTAACACTAATCTTTTATCTTCAACTTTGATCTGTTATTTTCGATTTTATTTATTTTTATTTATATTTCAATGTGTTAATAAAAATATTGACCTATAATTTGAAAGAATGAAGATAAACGAAATATAATCTTACTAATTTAAAAAATTAATAAATATTAGCTAATTATTCTTTACTTCCACATAACCATGAAGAATAAGCCATTTTACTGCATCCCTCCTTATTATACAAAATCATTAATTATAATTTTGAACTTTAATCTATATCATGAACTTGTTACGTATTTTTTGATCGCATTTAGAATAATACTCAAAAGGTAATACAAAAAATGCATTTTGTAAATATACGAAAAAATAAAAAATCAACATCAATTAAAATAATAAATTGCAACTGTTAATGCATTTGCCACCAACCAAGTAATATTTTATATACATTCTAATTGATAACATTTCATAGTTGCAAGCCCGTCCGTTTCGGAGATAAATATGGCAGAATACTTTAAAATAAAGCTCGAAAAAAATTATTAGAAAAAATCCGTTTTAATTTGAAATCTTGTCTATACTGCAAATTTGCCAAAGAAAACGGTAGTATAAAATTCAAAAACAGAAGGCGATAGCAATATATCAAATAAAATTTCCTTCGTAGTACTTTTTAGAAAATTTACATTTTATAACGTCGGTTTATAAGGACAAATCGAACAATAATATTGAGTCTCCTTTCGATTTTTTTTCCATTTGCACTAAATCTACATTGATGTGTTGGAATATATTAGTTTTTGTAACTGAAACCGCATCGAGAAAATGAAGAAAATTTTTCTGCTAAATTTCATCTCTCCTCATTGTTTGCACTTTAATATACTTTTATATTATGAAAAATAGGTTTTTGGTGTAAGGATTGCACAAATATTTTATTATTTATTCACATTTTCGACCCATGTATTTTTATATAATGTAAATTGTGTATAAACAATGAAAACGCTGAAAATTTGATGCTTGTACGAAAGAAGAACTGAAAATAGACCAAGTCAGCACAAATTATTTATTCATAGTTTGATTGTTTAAAAACTTGACTGTAAACTCTATTTGACATATCCCTTGTGGAATGAATATTTCAAAGCCCAATAATAACTAGTGAAAATAATGTTGAGAGTTGATTTAGAAATTACACAAAGAAATGGTTACGGGAATTTCATTTCGAGTATTTTTACTGCCTCAGAAGATCAGACTTCTTATTTAGTTTTGACTGGCATGCTATATGTTAGTATATAACTTTCTTACAGACTATTTGTATTTCCATTGATTCATGTATGTTCAGATAGTAAATTCCACAAGAAATTAGAAAATACCCTAGGAAGAGAAAATTTTTTAATAAAGATATCACGAATCTAGTGTAATTTGCAGTCAAGAGCACAAGACATTCAGGAAATTTTAACAGAAAATGTTCATAGGATATAGCTTTTTTTGTTGAATAAAGCAAGAAAAATTAAGCTGGAAATAATGAATGAAGATTCCTACAAAACATTTAAAGATTAATTATTTCAATTTCCTATAAACTCAAATCGCTCAAAATTGTCTAAACTACAAGAATGTGCAGATTAATGATTTGATTCGGCTGGTATCAGTGCGTTTTACTTGTGGTTTTAAATTCCTTGTATTTAGAACTTCTTTAATTACTTTCAACCAACTGCTTTTTTGTCAACCTGCAACTATAATAGTTTGAATTATACGCCATTTTTAATTATCTAAGCATAAACAAATACTGCTGAATAATACGCAATCTGACAAAAACTCTTCAAATAATAAATATGTCAAATAGTCACTCAAACAGTCCATTGGGAGATTTGGTCCGGTTCAAATCATCCATAATAATCAATGGTGGCAAAACAACAAAATATACTTCACAAGTTTTTCTTCGAAGGATATTGTTTCTCTGTATACCATAGATGTGAATAGAATGTCTAAATACGTGTTGATCGTGAATATTTACACAGCTGTAACTGATTCCAGGAGAAATTAATTAAAATATCATATCGCATGGAGTTGTGTATGATTCAAGAATGTGCAAATTAATGATTTGATAAATAAAAATAAATTAAAATATTGGCGTTTTAATTTTTATGTAATTTATATCTTTATGAAAAATTATCAAAAATATTAATTAAAATATTTTAAAAATTTAACCGATTAAAATAATTATTATGCTTAAAGTATGTACCTGAAACATGTTTTACCATCTGGTGCCACGGTAAGTGCATAACAAGCAGGAGCGTCTATTTTCACTTCACCTTTTTTAATAGGAGTACCACTGGCTGCCATATCCCATATATCAATAATATTTGTTTCACCTCCAATTACTGCAGCACTACCGTTCTAAAGCATTTGTAAACATTGAAATTGATAAAAAATAGTTAGTAACTATTAATTTAATTGAACGAATATATGAATCTGAATTTAAACAACTCAAAGAAGCTACGGGATCTCTGGAAGCCGGTGATGATGATCCTCGTATTACATTGTCATTAATGTCCCATAATTTCAGTGTACCTTTTCCCCCTGAAAATACAGTTTGTTGGTGCATGGCAACTGCACATACAACTTCACCGTGGTTGAAAGATGCTAAATGACGCAAATGCTGAGGATATTGGTTTGAGTTAGTAATTGTATCAATAGGCATTAACCGAGGTTCCACGGAACCATTAGGTTTGACAACATAATTATAATGCCTAACATATAAAATAATACAATAGCATAAAAAAATTATGAAAAAGTTATAATTTAAAATTCGCAAAATTAATAAAATGTATGTTATTTTAATTTAATTGTAATTATTTGTAACTAAAATTTTCATCAACTGAATTAAAACACAGAAATATTATCTTTACTTGAATGTGTTGAAAGTGCATAATGGGAAAAAGTATAGACATTATTAATACAAAAATAATTTCTCGTATCCAAAATTATTTGTACGTGCTTCGTGAATTTTGCAACATGATAGTACGCTTTGTCACATATAAAAACATTAGTTCTCAATCTAAATAATCCAGAAATTCAAGTTCTTGAAGAACGCGAAAACTTTCTGGATTATAATTTAAAGAACAAATTACTACAACAAGATTGAATTTGAAATTCTCAAAATACGGGAAAATGATTCGTTTAATAATAATATTTATGCAAATCTCGCGTCTTCCATGCCTAACCGAATTAGTTTAGTAATTGAAGCTACGTGAGGACTTATTAAATATAAATAATGAAATGATTTCGTTAAAATTTTCAGATTTATATTTTTTAATAAATTACTTTAGGATTGCAATTTCTTATGTTTCTTTATTGCAATTAAATTGATAGTTATTGAAAAACATGCCCAAAACTAAGAAAAACGTAAATAAAAAGCTGTTGGTTGGAAATTTTCTAAAGTTTTCTAAGCAATGTTATCGGTAATATGTTTCACACATAACTTAACAAGAATTTCCATTGAAATCGAAGACTCCAAAGTAAGAAAGCGCTTAACCGTATATATTCATTCACTATAAAAACGGTTTTGTAAGCAGTTGCGTCAGTATTTTCAATTTGTTTTAGATTTATATTCCTGCTGTCGAGATATAAATTTGGTACTTAATTGACCTATTTCTTTTGGTATGTATGAATATTGTATGAATCTAGTATGAGCAAAAATTAAATAATTTTGGTCTATGTACTCAATAAAGATTTTTCTTGAAGACACACATTTTTATTTTTTTGAGACTTTGAGTACCCTCTAGCTGCATCTGTAAAACTATTAGACGCTGTTTATTAGACGTTCGCTTAAATTGCCTATAAATAAACACTCTTTATGAGCAACAAAATACATGAAACGACTATGACATAAGGTAAAATATTAATGATGCCTAGATAGGTGAAAGAATTAACAATAAAAAAATTAATTTATAGAAAACGAATAAGACTATTCTTAAAGAATAATGATGTATAATTCATTAATAGGACCAAGTTGAAATTCAATATTTTAAACTGGCAAGTTAGAAAATTGAAACCGTTGTAAATAGTATCTAAAAGAAATTTCAAAGAAAATATGAATGATATCTACAATAGCCATATATTTCTGATTTAATAAAAATACACTTAAATGGAAAATTCTTATAAGAATTTGAAATAGTTTTTAATTCTTTTTTTTTCAAATATGTTTCCGCTTACATATTTAATAATATTATTCAAAAATGCTTCCCCGATAAAGAGCATGAAGTATATATGAGATTTATCTGATATTTAAACTGTAAAAACTTGGTGTTAGGACATAAAAAAATCTTCGGTAAAACTGTATTCATTGTTAATATCTTAAAATAATCCATTTTTATTTTAAAATATTTATCTTAAGCTTATTTAACAAAGACTTTTTTTCAATAAATTTGTAGAAATTTTAATACAGTCAAAAATTAGGTTTTATCTAAGAAAATTTATTTTTACATTAAAAAATTACAACTTTATTTCAAAGATTACATTTTATTTGAATAAATTTATTCAAATTTGATGTTATTTTTTTAAATGAAACACGCAGGACAATTAATAACTATGTTATTAATATATTAATTTATTTTATTGAAATTATAAGCCTATATCAAATATTAAAAAAAAATTATCATTTTATGTTTCGCTCGGATGAAAAATCGAAAAAATACAGAATACCAAATTAATTCAGCACTAATAAATAATAGGATGATTAACTTTATTATTATTGAAATTAATATTAGTAATTAAACAAAATAATTAACATTGAGAACACAGATTAACACAATAGACTTTATATTTGTTCATATTTTTGGTATTCATTTATAAAGATAAAATTTGGTTTAAAAAATATTCTTAGTCAATTATTAGTAAGATGAAAATGAATAATTTTATTCATTTCATTTAAACTATTTTGTGAACATCTTGATAAAATATTTGAAAATATTTTGCATTGAAATTGAACTTCATTAAATTAATCTGAATGTATTTGCGAATAATGCCTGTCACTAATGACACTAAATATTTACTAATAAATGATAATTAATCTTAAAGCATATTCTTTAATTGAGAGTTCCATAAAAACTATTTATTTTAAACATTACAACTTGTAGAATGGAATAAATATATGATTATGCATTATAATAATTTTGAAAAAAGGTAATTGTGTCTAAGTGATATTCAGTCGGTACAACCATACAGATTGTTAAAAGCATCATTTAAATTTATCATATTTCTACTTATTCAACAAAAAAATACATAAATAAACAAAGCAGAAAGATGTCCATAGATTTTATATTACTGGTATTCACTAAAAGCATATACGTATTCTTAATTATCTTGTTTATATTAAAATTAATAAATAAAGTATAATATATTAGAAAATTTCGCAGCAAAAAGCCTAAATTATCATTTAATGGTTTTTAAATTTATTCAATGCTGCTACCAAGTAATTATCATTTTATACTTCGAAAAATATAATTTATATATCTGCAAGTAAAAAGTGGATCTTTGAGGTGTATTTGAACTTAATAAAATCCTTAGAATGAAGCAGAACGAATGAATTTAAAAACAAACATGGTGATAAATAGCAAAATGGAAACTTATTATTCTCTCAAAATTTGCGTCAAACAAATCAAAAAACTTCTGAAACTCAATAACCTAAAACATATTTTGAATGATAAATTTTGTATTTTTCGAACGAAAATTAACTATTTTAGAATACGAGTGGCTCATAGTTGGTAGCAATGTAAAAGTGATTTGTAAATAGTACCAGAAATAATATTGAAAGTGCATAAAAATTTACATATTTTTTCAGAATAGAAAAACTTGCTTAAGATTCACTTAATGGACATTTGGAATCAGCAATAAGATAAAAAATTAAAAGCAAAAAAATCATTTAAGTGATTTTGAAAATTTATTCCCGTTAAAAAATGTTTTTTTTGTAAATTTGGAAGTATCATTGGATATTCAAAATTATTTATTACATTTGTTGCGAAACATATTTTTGCAGAATTTAGAAAGATATTTTAGGAAAATTAGTAAAAGAAGGTCATAGCATTTCGATTTGTGTTGAAAAAAGCTTCAACTTTTTCATTAAAAACCTTCTGGAATTTCGAAAAACCGAAATTCAAGATTTTGAAGATGGTGTTATTAGAACAATATAAGATATAATTTATAAACCTTATTTTCGGTTTTCAAAAAACAATTTCAATAAAAATAAAAATTCCAAGAAAATTTTAAGCCTATGACTCCAATGTAATATTTAGGAAAAATTGTGGACATAATATTTTTGATTTCATTGTCATTTAACTGTATGAATGATATTTAAAATTTTCGTTTCTTGTTGTTAAACAATTTAAAAACCTACTCAATATATTTTGCAGTGGATGTATTTGCTTTGAAAGTATATTTACTAAATATAGATTTATTTATTAATTTAGTTGCATTTATTTCCTGATAAGTAAATAGCACTTTGATTTCTCCCACAGTTAAGTTTTTTTAAAAAACCATTTCCTTCTTGCAAATGCGTCAAAAATATATTTTTTCAGTTTTATTATTGATAAATCTTTACAGAATATGCAAGTGTTAAGAGTTTAAATGTTTAGACTTCTTTCTTTCTTTCTTTATAAGTACACTGTTTATCGTCATTTATAATAGAAAAAGAAGTCATTTTTCCATTAAAAAATTCGTAAATCGATGAATAGATCTACTTATAGTTTATTATATTTTTCAATGTTAAAAAATCAAAATTTTGATAAATTTATGGAAAGGAAAGCATTTAATTTGAGAATTATTAACTCTTTGAGTAATGAAATATTTTCATCGAGATAATTTTAGTCGATAATATTATATAATAGTGAAAACTGATTGGTATCATATACCAATATCACGCATCATACCATAACGGTTATGAAGTGTTTTGTAAAAGTGTAAGGTATTAAACTTAATAGTATATAAAATACAAAATGACTCAAACTATTAATAAATAATGATTCTATTAGTATCGAAAATACAATATTACTTATTTGTTAAATATGTAAGTTGAGTGATTTTAATTGTTACCCAGTCCAATATTTAGCCCAACAGAGAAAACTATTTGAAACACAATTTTATAAATCCGCGCAACACATTTAATCAATGTTTACACTAGATATTTGTTTACAGTACGCTTTTCTGTAATTTTCTCAATTGTTATTAAAAATATACATTCTCAAATGAAAATATTTGTCATTATTTTGATTTAATAACTATGTCAAATAATGTTTATGATATTGTAATTTTAGTTTTGCAATAAGTACAATAGACAATTATCTGAACCTTAATTAATGTCAAGACTAGTAATAATTTCTCATAATTAAAAATAAGTTTAGCATCAAATAAATCAAGTTATTATTTGAATTGAAGAGAAAAAAAACTAAATTTTAATTCCATGAAAACATTAATATTAGAAAAAAGTTTTTACTATTGTTTATTTTAATTTTCAGTTCGCTTCCCTTTACGCCATTGAAGTATATGAATCTAGAATCCAGTGACATGTGATTCAAAATTTAATAACTTCAAATGAATCACATTAATAATATAACCATTATATTATATTTTTGAAAGATAATTCAAATTTATATTGATTTGATAAATAAAATAATCAATATCATTAATTAAACTTGAATTATTGTAAATTGAACATACTTTTTGGGGGATTTTAGAATTCGGCAACTGAAAGTAAGTAATACAATAATTATCAATTTACAACTGGAAAATATCGATTTAATTTAAAAGTTTCAACTACTGGCTTAGTTCAGATAAAAATAAAATCGCAATTATCCAACATTCTTTAAAGCAGCACCAATTTCAATTAAATTTATGGGGCAATAAATTTCATATTTGCAGTAACCAGTCAGTCAACCAATATAACAACAAGCCAAATTTTAAATCGATAAAGAAAGTGATTAGTTCGACACCAATAGATCATATTTAATAACATTTTACACTAATATTTAACGATAAATAACAAATATATTGAAATGAATTAATTAATTACCAGTGGAATAAAATGTGAAAGCATACTAACAATTTATAAATATTTCGCTGATGTTTATCAAATCTTAACATATCAATTATAGCGTTATATAAGCAAACTTAAAGTAATTTTTATCATATTTAGATAAATATATTCAGGTAGTGATTTTCCAAATTTCAGAAATTTATTTTTAATAAATTAATGTTATATTTGACAAATATTGCAGTCTTTCGCAATGTAAATTTACTTCATTAATATAACAATGATGTTTCACAAACACAAAAAATGAATAAGAACGCATATTTTCGGCATACTTTTTTGACAAAAACGATTAACTATTTTTAAAATGATCACTTTTTAACTTTAAATTGAATTTGGCATGGTGTAATTTTGAATTATATACAGACCAATTTTTGATACAAACGCTTGTTTTATTGAAAATATCATTTCTATATTAAAGAATTGAAAATTCTCCTGAACATAAATTTCAGTTGTATATAGATAAAATATTTGGTTAAGATCAGTGGTACTTAACTCTTTCAGACCATTTGAATCTTTCTAACCTGTGAAATTACTCATGGAGCTATAATTTTAAAAAATCTTTAGCTTTCCTAATTCAATAAGTTTTAGACATTTGTTTTCAACAGAAAACTTGGAGATTGAAATTCTGTATATGGACTTGTTTGTCGAGTTTTCAGATATTTTTTACAACAAACACCGAAGCGGAACGATATAAATTAAACATCGGTTGCAACCAAACGTCAAGAAATGTTAAACGAAAATATTTTATTTCAAAAAAATATTTTTTATTATTACTTAACATTAATAATACACATAGTTCAGATTATAAACTTAATCATTTATTTGAATAGTTGTTTATTTGCAATCCAACCAATTGAAAGAAACGAATTAGTTAATTAAATAAAACATTATATAGAAAGATGACATTGAATAAGTTATTTTATTATTTCTCATGAATTATTTATAGTTGAACATTTCTATGTCTAAAATATACTACTGACAATTTCTATCTTTATTAGTAAAACTATTTAAGTTAAATAGAAATTCATTTTCATTAAATTATATTACTTTTTAGAGGATGATTGGGAAAGTGATTTTCCAGAATGATTCTTAATTAAAAATAAATAGATGAAATAAAATTAATAGATAAATGTGTTTTACTTTGGATTTAGATGTACTGAGATTATTAGCTTCTGAACTACGACTGCCAATAGGTATGAGACTTCCGGTTGCGGGAGTAGTTGGAGCACTACATGTTGTTGGATATCCATCATTTGATGAATTTGCTCCAGGACCCTGACTAAGATCTTGAATATTGTTATTAACTTCACTAGTTCAAAAAATACTGATGTTACCTAACGCATTTTTACTGGACTTTTTTTTATTTAATCCCGGAGTGCTGCTCCCTACACTTCTAGGAGAAATCTAACAGAAATTTGGAATATTAAGTCAAAAAGTATTCAAATAATACTGGTAAATTGTCCATATGCCGCCATTCATTGTCTTTTAATTTTCCATTTCCATTCAATGTGCTGCACCGTTTATCCTGGATAGAAATTTAAAATTTTGCAAACAGCATAGTTTTTTTAATATGCAAATAATAAATTTTAATGTCTTCATAATAAAAAATACATATTGATTTTAACAAGCCCTTAAACTTAATTATTTTTCTAAAAATTGACACAAGGTAATACGTTATATTCTGCGGTGTACATTATATTAATAGCATACACAATCAAGGTACATTAGTTTATCATTTCACATGCTTAAAAATTAAACAATATTTACATAAAACTAAACACAAAACGTCAATTTTGCAAATACAATGATAGCAGAAAGTTAATCATATATATATATATATATATATAAAATGAATGTGCATTGATTACTTTCTTTGTCTTTGATCTGCATTAGCCTCAGAATAAAAGTTCTAGACATCTTATTTTCCTACCTCTAACACTAAATTTTGATAAGAAATCTTAATGCGCATGTAGATAGTAGAATTAAACAGGCATTTTTCAACCTATCTAGTATGGTAGTTGTCAACCAGTTCTTCAGCAGAGACCTTTATATTTTTCTGCATTGTTGTTGCAAAAACAGTCCTTTAAGTCACTAGGTTATTCTTATTATCTGTAATTTTGTTTTTTTAGTTTTTAATGAAAATCGTTGCCTGCTAAATACGCTAGGCTACTTTTTGATGTCTCAGAGTTTCAAAACACTTATTACATTATTTGAAATGTTTCACCATTACAATATATGTGAGAAAATGTCTTATCAACTCCAGGTAGGGAAAAGAATATTATATTAACAACAATTACAAAATCAATATATGATTTACATTGGAAGTACCAGGTTACAAACCATTATCTTAAAACCTAGTAATTTGAGTACTCTCTCTTGTTCCATAAAAGTAGAAAAAAAATTAAAAGTAACTTTGCAGTCCAAGAAAAACTAAAGTGCGTCGATATCTCCACATAGATACAACTTAAACTATTCATACTTTAAAGTTTAATCATTAAAACACTACGCTTTTTTCAGCTACATCAAAAGAAATGGCACCATTAAAACCAATATCTTGAATTACTATAGAAACGTAAAATAATTACTGATTGTAAAATAATTATTAGATTGTTAAAATAAGAGTTTATGAATAATTTTATGATTTTCCATTCTTGAATTAAATATTTGTCAGTCACTTGGCTGAATAAATTAATATTTCACAAACATTAAAAATTCAATATCACAAATTTTACATATTTCTGAAAAAAACTATACAATAGAAATGAAAAATCCTGTTATAGTAACCCCATGGATTATACCATTCAGTCATTCGTTACTCGTTATTCGCAAGTCGCAACAAAATTAGAGATATATACGATAGAAAGATATTTTTTAAATAACAATTATTAATAGAAATTAACAATAATTAATTTTAGGGCAAATATTAAAAAATTAAATTATTTTTTATTTAAAAAATATAAAAATTTGATACTAAAATTAGAATAACAAATTAAATTAAATTAATTCAACTTAAAACATTGATAAAATTTCTAAATGAAAAATTTCTATTTTTGTTTATTATAAATTTTTATCCTGGGGGAATTTAGGCCTAAATATTAACTATAATATAATCAATTATAATGAAGTTCGATCAAAAACCCAAGAAATTGAAGTTCATAATTAATTTACACATATGCAAACGGAAAATGAATATATCGATAAAGTTTTAGTCAAAAAAAATTTCTATTTTTAAATACTAAACTACTTTAATTAAATTTTTATGATAGAATATGAATTGTAATTTATCAATTTTTTCTAAATATTTTCAAAAAAATAATTACATCATAATGTTCATCTTCATCTTTATGTTCAATCTGAAAAAAAAATCAATATAAAATTTACAAATTAATAGTTTTATTTAAAAAAAGATTAACAAATCAAGTTAAGTATCAGATTATGTCTAGAAATTATTGAAAGATAGCATACTTTCATGTCTAATTTTCTACGCTTTTCATGAACTTCTGATATATGATTGGATAAATTGTCACGACTCAAGTTGTGCAATTTATCATTAGCACTTGGTGGGCGACTGAAACTGGAATCTTTCTGAAAATATTATGTAAATGAATATCAGTTTTTCAAAGAAAATTGACACTTTCAACTAGTTGTAGCTTTAGTCTTTTCTGCATATTTATTAAAACATACAAAATAAACCTGTGAAAAGTTTATCTTAATTAACTTATTTAATTCATCATTAAGCATATAGAACAAGCAAAATAAAATGCCGACTTTTCTGTCTAGGAGGAACATGAATTATGCATATGCATCAGATAGATTTGCTATCCCGCTACTATTTGTCTACCCCGTCATTTAGTTGAATTAAACTTACAACGATGTGAAGACTCTAATTTAGAGATTAGTAATTTACACACAAATTTCTAGAATTCATTGGCATTAATATCAACATTGTCTTGAATAATAATATCGACAACCAGCGTCAATTTTATGAATGGAATGATAAATAGTAAAAAATAAATATTTTTTTGAATAAATTTAAAATTAATTAAAATTTAATATAAAATTAAAATTTTACTTAAAATTTTAAAAATTTCATTATTTAATAACGTGATTTAGATACATTAAAATTAAAATGAAACTAATAAATCATAAAAATATAATATATTACAAATTAATTAATAGTATGAATTATATATACCAAAACAAATAAGATATTAAAAATAAAATTATATAATGTTATACATATAAATATTTATTTATTTATTATATAACAAATATTATAAAACAAATAAATTTGCTTAAGTTTCAACACATTAAATCAGAGTCTGGCTATAACAGATACTCAGAAAATAAAATGACTGCTGCCATCATATTGCCTAAAAAGATAGGACATACAGAAAAAACAACTGTGTAACGAAGACTATCAACTATCACAGCTTTCTAACTTAAAATGTTATTTTGTATTCTCAATTAATCAGCGATATAAAATTGTTGTGCACACATTCTACCTGCCAGTGAGATGAAATAAATTATATTTATTTGATGACAACAAGTAACTCATTCGGGTTTAACTTGAACATTCATTAATACACGCATGCAATTTGCCAATAAAACGACTGGCTGCTGCTTTGACAACATAGATGATGATTATAGCTGGTTAGAAAAGCACAATTATTTGGTGTCTTGCGAGTCGGCTTACTATAAAAAAGCATAGGTGAAACGATGCATATTATTATTTATAATTAATAAACTAGGAATTAATTTCCAGCAGACAAAATCATCTTACAAACACACACTTGCACGCTTAGACATACAGCCAGTGAGAGATGCACACACAAACAAATAGAGAGATGTAGGTAGAAAATCTATTTGTAGAACCATTTATCGGCCAGCAGATAATTAACGCACACACACATTGTGTAGAGGAGAATAAAAGATTGATAGTCAATAGTCACACACTACTTAATTTATTGAAGAAGCAATGTAATTAATATAATAACTGCAGAAATTACAATTGTGTAAATTCATCTTAAATTTAAGAATTAATCATTTATTTCAATTCGCTACTTTGGTTTTATTATAATAGAGCAATAGATTTTTCAATTTAAGGTGTGGTTTCTTTGATAACGATATTTTTTCATTGTAGACTAGTTTTAGAAATTACTATAAAAATTTAAATATAACATAAATATGGTGAAATATTGAATATAATATTAAATCAAACACTGCAATTAGATTAGTGGTACTTTTAGGATTTTTCTTGTCATTTGTGTTCGTAAATACAATTTTAATATCTATATTTCTCTTTTGGAAGGCCGAAGGCATGCGCGTAATTATTATGAAAAGTCGATAAGATTTCTAAATATGGGTTTTTGTAACAAATAGAACTGCGCTGCAAATTCACTAGACATTCCTAATATCGTATTTACAAATCGATAAAATAATGCTGAAAACTGAGAGAATTGAATAAAAGTTAGTAATTAATACTAATTGATTTATTCTTTTTTAATTTAACATTTTGGTCTGTTCAGAACGGTTTCACAACATAATCAATAAACAGGGGAAACTAATGATAATTAATTCAAGTGTGTATTTATAATTAAATAAAAATTAAATAAATAAATAAATAAATATATAAATATATAAATATATATATATATATATATATATATATATATATATATATATATATATATATATATATATATATATATATATATATATATATATATATATATATATATATATATATATATATATATATATATATATATATATATATATATATATATATATATATATATATATATATAGACCTCATGGGTAGATAAAATTATGTTGAACAATTAGATATCAATTTTAAGAGATGAGGTCAAATTGGTAGAGATGAGGTTAATAGTGTATTAAACGATTTTAAAAATAAGTTATAAACCATCTAGATAAAATAACATTTAAGAAAATATTTAATGAAATGTATTTGTTTTAATTTTCATAACTTAATGTTGAAAATGTTGTACGGTAGTAAAAAGGGGAAATAATATATAGAACCTGTTTATCATCATTCATATGTTTATCAGCTTCTTGTTTTAAAAGAGCTGACGCTAAATTGAGATTGTTAGGATTCAATTGCTGGCCTGATGAAGCATTTAAAAAGAAGTTTGCAGCAGCAGGATTCCCTGCCAAGGCGGCATTTGCGGCTAATGCATTTTGGCTAAATCCTGGTGTCCCAGATGCCATAAGATTAGCAAAAAAGCTTGCAGCCCCAGCTGCTAATGATGATGCATTAGCGCCAGCAGAAACTGGAGGAAGAGGTGGAACATTGGGAACTTGTGATGGAACTGAAGAAACACCACCTCCACTAAGAGAATTTGACATGAGTGGGGCAGGCGAAGGTAAAGGAAAACCACTGGCAGACGATGATCCCCCAGATGTAACAGTACTAGATCCTCCAGACGGGTTTAATGTTGCAGCAGCATTAAGCATATGCTAAAAGAATAAAATAAAATACACAGCTGAATATTGATTCTTCTACTTTATAGAATTCTAATTGATCTGGAAATCCAAAATTACCACCATTAAAAAACTTTGAGCATTTTGCTTCTTCCGTGTGCTGTTTTAAAAGTATTACAAATAAAGTATTTGAAAAACATACCATCATGGCTGAATTTAATTCTTGCATTGTTACCTGTTTAGCACGTTCAATTGCAGTTGAAATCTGACCCTGATGCTGAACCAATTATTAAAATAATACTCGTAAATAAATATTATATAAATCTTGAATTTAGCTTCGTGTGGAACTTAAAGTTTTATTTTTATTAATAAATTAAACCACAAGATTGAAATCTTTTGAACTCATTTTAAAAGATTCAATAAATACATGCAATTTAAAATATGAATATTTATAATTTTAAATACTATTTTAATTAAACTGAATAATAATTATAGATTATGGTATACCTAAACATCCTCTTCTATAAACACTTGCTTGAGGGAGTTTACTGAGTTTTGATTAAATTCAAGTAAGCTTTCTCAAGAGACATTTAATCTTGATTTCTCTTGTAACTATATCACACCCAGATTTACTGCTCATATATGGAGATGTTCTTCCAAAATATTTAATGCCATAGAAACAATCAAGATACATTGAATTTAGTTTTATTGGACTTAAATACATCAATACAAAACTTTCTGTCGTTAATCATACTAATAATAAATATTGTTCAATTCCAAAATACAATTTCCTATTTCTTTGGTTTTGGTTGATTCCCATTACACAGAGAACTCATTTCTAACTGTAAAGGTAAAAAGAAACATCACCAACAATGTAGTGAAGAAACATTTCTTTTTCGCAAATCTTATCATGCTTATAAAAGCATTAATAGATCAATATTTATTTATAACAACGCTAAATTATCTCTTAAACCATTAGTTTATCTTGAATTTAGATGTAATCGTGACCTAGGCTTTAAAATTTATTACACCGACATGATTCAGTACTTTAACCGCGTATAGACTGTTCTGTTTAATGCTGTACGTTATTCCAAGCCCCCTGTAAATTTTTGATAATTTCCAGAGATTTAGTAACATGTTTGAATAAAAAAAATACATAAACAATGTGTGGAAATTTTTTGTATACCCCGGCCTACCAAAAGTCTCCAGGCAGGCAGTTATTTACATATTGCAGTCTATAATGAACGTTGATGGTGTGCCGTAGACAGAATTCCTTCATAATGTGCGAAGTATGGATTGGTGCATTAAAAAATAAACCCCCCAATATCTTGGAGAAAGGGAACAAGCTCATTTTACAGAATGGTACGGTATTCCACTGACGTTATGTGATTACTGCACTTTACTAGATGGCCAGTTCCACGAGCTGAGAAAAGACTCCAAAACATAATGTAGCCTCCATAGTTCACAGTTGGCTGAATACAGTCAGGGTGCAATCGTTCTGCTACACGACGTCAGCAGAATTTCCGTCCATCAGAATCGAAAAGAATGAAACGTGATTCATCACTCCAAATGACTGAGCGCCATTGTTCTGCTTTCCAAATCCTCTCCCGACACCATTTCATTCGACGACGACAAATTGTTTCTGTAATCAAAGGCTTCCTTGCGCAGTATCTGCCTTAGAAACCATGAAAATGTAATGCGGGACGAATGGTATACATGATGACATGCACAGGACCAATGTTAAATGTGGACAATAACTTGGAATGGGGAAATGAGACTGTTGGTAGGCCGGGGTATCATTAACTTCATAGCTATATCATATATTTATAACTATGGCTCCAATATATGCCATTGTATAAACTTTATTTATAGACTTATATTTAAACGAGCATTAATTATATTAAAATGAGCATTATTTTTTTAAAATAATAATTAAAGAAATTTAGTATTAATTAAGTTGAATGAGCATTAAATTTTCAAATTAAAAATTCAAATTCAAAGTTTTAAATGGCTCAATTATAACGCGTAGCACATTATTCAAGCGATACAAAAGAAGACAACAGCCAATACAACATAGCTTCTAATACAAAACGCTCAAAACAAACTCGAAGAACAAGAAACAAGCTTTAGAAAAAATAAAGAGTGATGGAATCTGGAGCATTTTAATGACAAATATTACATGTGAAGGCAATAGTATATACTACAGGTGCAATCAAGTCAAAAGACGTTCGAAACAATGTCCAGCCGCTATTCATTTGCTATATCACAGTGACAATGAAACTGTAACTATATTTATTACAAATGATGAACATCAACATGAAAAACTACGAACAGACATTAAAGAAAGAAATTTCCGAATTATTCAAACTGAAATTAAAACCAAAGCGAGTCTTAGAACTTCTTGCTGAAAAGCCATTACCAGTTCCAACGAAACAGCAATTATAAATTTTTTGTACCGGTTAAAAAGTAAAAAATATGGAACACCCAGTATAAGTTCCATAGCCTTAGAAGCTTGGTTCAAAAAATATTGGAACCAAGCGCAAGAAAGGAAGACCTTCGAAAGCTAAAACAGCTTTACTAAGACAATGACAACTTTATAAATAATGTTCTGTGATTTTTAAATTTCAAAATAATATTAAATAATGGTCTTTTTTGTCGTCTAATGTTTTTTTCTTAAATATATGTATTTTTTCATTTAAATTAATGTAGTTCTTTAAATAATTTAATGCTCAAATAAATGCTAGCCTTATTTAAAATACAACGCATTACAAGTTCGAAATTTTAAAATATTTTCCATCTTAATTGTAGCGGTGTGAAGTATTCAACAGGTTGTCTAGCATTTGCATTGACACAGCGCCAGTCATCAGTGACTGGCATTTTATTTATTTTAAGGTGTTAAATAATGTCTAAAATGTGTTAAATAGACAAAATGATTTATTTTAGAATGAAATGATCAAAGAAATTAGTTAATACGATGAGAAAATGTATGATTTTCAAATGGCTATTATTAAACATCAGGCATTAAATAAAGATTTCAATGTTATTGAGTTAATTTTTTCAATCAAATCTTATATATAGTTCACAATAAAGTATTAACAAAATATATCAAAAATTAGTAATGCTGTAAAACATGGAATGTGTAAATTATTCATGTTTCATATTAATTGATTTGAAAACATGTTTCACAAACAAATAGCTTTAATTCTAAACTTTGATGAAATTTTTTTTTAAAACAAGGAATTTATTGTATTTTTACAAAAATGAATTGATTTCACATGTTGAACTTTCTTATCTTTAGTGGTTTACATATTGTATAAAATAAGCAGATTTGAAAAACAAACAAAACGATTATTTCTGAATTTAAATTAAATGCTTGAAATATATGAAAATATTTGGATATTTATTAGTGTTTCCTCATTTTAACCAGTGTGATTTTGTAACAAACATTTGAACAATTACAAGTAAAAAATTTACTTTAGTCTTTCTATTCTCCGTGAATTGAACACAACAGTTTTTACATATACTTTTATGAATAAATAGCAAAATATAACCCCAAATTGTTAACCAAGTGAATTAACCATTGGGTTTTCTCCAAATTAAAATATAGATTAAAATATAGTAAACTAAAATATAGCTGCTATATATTTAGACCGTTAAGTGTGAGTGTGAATAATAAAGGGATATTATAGCAAAATGTCAAATAAAGAGTGGCTTTATAGTGGGTTATTAGTGTATAGAGATTTTATTTGATTTATTAGGCCATAATATTATTACATCATTTAACGGTTTCATATTAATGACTGATGATGTCATTTTTGTCATTGCATTGTTATTAAATTTAATTTAATTTCTTTTTAAAACATTGTTCAAATATCGTAGAGCGCTCATTAAAATAAACTTCACATGAATTATTAATTGAAATACGCTAATATATTTGAATTACTTTTTATATATTTTATCAATCCTTAGAAAATTATTACATTAATAAGAATATTTCATCTTACCTCTTGTGATAAATAAGGTATTAACTGATTGAGAATTGCATTTAACCTCTTTGCTATTTCCATCTAGAAGTAAAAAAACAAAATTAAATTATTTTAACAAATAAAGTAACTAATGTAAAGTTTCAATGATTTTGTAATATATACATATATATATATACATATATTACAAAATATATCAAATGAAATAAGAATTGTAAAGGTTTTCATTTATTTTCATTGTGATCATATTTGTACTACATTAAGGAAAAATTGATCCACAGTCCTAACGAAANGCTAAAATTACCATTTGCCTACGACATATATACTCCGAGTTTATCCGACAAAATATTTTGTTCCCCTATGGGTATTTGTCGTAGGGGTACTGCTCACACTCAACAACTCACAAGGGTATCTTTATCACCTCGAAATTAATAACATTAGAATTATTTGCCCAACAAAGATTTAGCCAAATGGCTTTTGCCTGGGCAAATGCTATTCTACTAGTCAAATGGAAATGAAATAATAGCCAAAGCTATTAGACCAGGCAAATGGCATTTGGCTAGCCAAATGTTATTTTCCTAAAATTACCATTTGCCTACGACATCTATATATATATATATATATATATATATATTACAAAATATGAAATGAAATATGAAATGAAATAAGAATTGTAAAGGTTTTCATTTATTTTCATTGTGATCATATTTGTACTACATTAAGGAAAAATTGATCCACAGTCCTAACGAAAATTGGTAAAATATTAAAAAACAAAAATAGAAAAGTGAGCAAAATTTTTGCTGATTATAAAGAATAAAATACTATCATTAGTAGATTAATTACAATTAATTAAATATTATTTGAATAAATAAATCTAGAATAAATGCATTAACTTTTTATCGAATGTCAAATTATTTAATTAAACTATAATCAGTTGATGCTTTTCAAGTACATACAAATTTCAAATTCATACAAATAAGATAAAGTCTTGTATAAAAATAAGCGATTTTGTAGTTATAAAATATAACAAATAACAATAACTTGTTAAAGTTAAATAGACACAGAAAATAACTTATTTGAAACTGTCGATGAATATCAACATAAAGAATGTATTAAGTGACATGAAAATGATAAACAAAGTACAGTAAATATTTAATTAATAATAACAATTCTTTCATAAAATTTCAGATTAAAGTTCATTTATTATTAATAGACACATTTAAGTTTTCTTTATAATTGAATATTGGGTTTATTGTTATAGCAAAATTAATTCAGTAGAAGTTTACCTTAAAAACAATACATATATTTCCATTATAATATTTGAAGATCCAGAATTAACTGACAGTAAATATTGACCCTGAAAATGCTCCAATAAAAAATCAAAAATCGGTCGTTTGTCCACCATTTTACTTATTATCTATACTCAAAAAAGTGCAAAACTGCCTAGTAAATAAATTCTGTTGTAGTTATATGTGTAATCAAAGTTCAACTTTGCCCCTATTAACTCAGGTACGTGAAAAATTCAGTTTCTTATACCGGAGTAAACTCGGTTGAATGCTTTAAAAGGTTAAAGAAGTCTCATTTTCGAAACCTGCTTCGAATACTACCACATTAGAAACTTTATCTTCACTGTAAAAATTGAAAAATGAAAATGAAAAAACTACATATAATGTTCAAATTAATTTAGTTTCATTCTTTTTCTTTTTCAATGCAAAATATTAAGTATTCAATAGGTGGCTATGGAAACATTTATCAAGTTATAAGTATGTGCCAGAGATAAATTTTGGATTTCCATTAATTTGCGAAAGAAATTATTTTTGACATCTATCTGCAGTTAATTTTTTACAGTTATTTTCAAATAATTTAAACCGTGTCTATTTTATTAACTACTTTAGTAACCATCATAAACTTAGAAATCATTATCCCAATCGCTATCTTATGAAAATATTGAGCTTTCTATTAGAAAATAGAAATACTAAAATCAAAAAATGTTTAAAATTAAAATTTGTTCAGGCAACTTCCGAAAGTTTTTTTTCAATTAAAAAAATATATTTTAAAAGAATTAATAAAAAACAATAAATAGTAATGTTAATCCATGGTACAATCTTTTCATAAAAGTGACATGGAAAATTTTAATAAAAGCTCCGAACTGTATACAATTTATGTTTTTCGTTATTTAATAAAGTTAATTAGAATAAAATTATCAATAATTTTTTATAGAATTTAGTTATTGAAGCAGAGTATTTAAAATCACTGATCCTCGATTTGGTGAATTTTGGAGATATATTTTTATAACTTTAAATTTATTTTTATTAAAATGAACTACGAGCAGAATTGATTTTATCCATTTTCTTTCATGTAGTTATTGATTGAAATATTTCAATCTTTATGAGAAATTTTTCAAAAACCACTATTGGCCATAATTTTTAATATTATATAAATAGGAATGACTCAACATAAACTTTCTATATCATTAAATTAACTGTTAATCTATGAAAATAATAAAAAAAAATAATTTTTTAATTTTATAAGAACTTTTGCTTATTTTAAATCAATGACTGAAATACATACTCCTTAAATCAAGGATGTCTTGCCTAAAGTTTACTTGCCCAGTAAACTTTTAGAAATAGCCTTTTTCTATATTCCTATTAAATATATGTCTATTCAAAGCTAACTGGACACTTTTTCAATAAAAATACAAATAGACAAAGTATAATAAATTTCAGATCAGTATCAATATTTTTTATTTGTTTAACATGATTTTAGAAAAACTTGAAAAATGACACTGAGGAAGATTTGCTTTAAGTAAATAAAAAATATTCACATGCAATTGAAATAAATATGAAATAAAAATATAATTTAAACTAAGAAATAGTGTTGAAAGGATAAAAAATATATAATTAATTAAAATGAAGATTATGAAATAAAGAATATTAAACAATATATAAACAATTTGATGGGCCTATTACATGACAGGATTTATCAGTTAATGTTCTATTTTTATATTATATTACTAACATCATAAGTAATTCAGTAATTTTAATTTTTAGGTTGTCGTAACAAGTTAATTAAAGAAATAATAATAAAGTGAGATTAGTATTTATTAACTTTATTTTGTTTATGTTAATTTTTAAGTTAAGTTTAATCTTTCATGATAACTAAATGGAAATTTATAACTATTTCCATAATGTTCGTATATTTACATCTTAAGTTGATCTGTAGTGATAATTATAAAGAAAATTTATTATGAACATTGCAAAGGTGAAAATTTCATTAGTGTCGCAAATTCAAATATTATAAGTAATATTAAAAGTCGTTAGATCAGCTGGAAAATCATAAAAATGACAAAGAGAAACTTATAGATAACCGTTCAAAACCCCTTGATAGCAATGATATAGGACATGGTTCTTCAACCTGGATTCCTTTAAACTTTTGAGGGGCTTCCCGAATATTCTATGCATGAAAAAGTACATTCAATAAAGAACAATTTATATAAAATTTGGCTTTTGAGACTATCGTCTTATTCTAAATAATTCAAAGCGGGTTTAGTGTGAATTTCCGTTGAAAACGAATACCCAAATTTAATTTACGAATTTCAAAAAAAATACTGCGAAACAATAATGTACTCTGCTAAAAGTGCAAACATCCCAATTTTGCATTTCTAAATTATTCTGAGATATTAAACGCAATTTACTCATAAAAATTAACAATTAAATTAATGAGAAAGATATTAAAATTAAAAAAATGAATTATAGAAAATAATTCTAATAGTGAATAAGTTAAATGGCGGTATTAAAATTGCATGTAAAAATTTTTAAAAAATCCGATAATAACAGGCAAAATGAATGAAATCCTCACAATTTAATGTTTTTATATTATAATGCAATTAAAATTTATTAACGAACTTTATTTTTAAAATCAATTTAAAATTTAGTCATTATTTGACCAATTAAATAAATTATTTATAGAATTAAGACGGTATTAAAATTTGAAGTAAAAATTTTAAAAACTTGAATCTAATATAAAAAAATTTGAAAATATTATTTCAATGTTTACTTTTCGTTGCTTTTAATGTAGTATTAATATTATCATAATTTAATGAAGATGTTTAATTTTTAAAATCATTTTATTTGAAAAAAAAATTCTAATTTATTCATTTAATCAATTTCAAATTTAAATAAAATATTTAAAAATTTTAATTTCACGACACTTGATAAATATTTAAATACAAAACAATATTTGTATAATAAAAATTAACTATCGTTTATCAAATGTTCGAATTTAGAAAATAATTCCTATAAAATGTCAAAAAACAAACAAGTTGGCAAAGTGCGAGCGCAGTTCAGGTGGAAGAAATTAAACAACATGAGTGAATGAATATAAATAGACTAGTGTCATTAACTCTGCTGACACAAATAAAAATTGTTACAGACACATTTCTTACATACGGTCATTATCAAACACAAACATGCCTCAACCAAATCTAAAACAACATATTAGTGAAAATCTTAATAACATATGTAAACTTATATTTTATAGTTCGCCTTATTAGACACTGATTCAATTTCTCCTTTTTAACTGTGTTTGTATGTAATGAGATACACCAATGAAAATTCAAAATGATATTTGGTGACAGACTGAACGCTTAGGCGTTGATAATCAACAATCAGAACCGCTAATAATGTGTCAAAATAGTCATCTAAATTGTCTTTTACTAAAAAGATGTGAGCGTAAAAATAATTTTCAATTTCAACAATTAAACTTTTTTTTAATAAATTAACAAATTATACACTACTTATAGAAGTTAAATTTTAATCGTAAATGTTACGTTATAGAAGGAAAAATCATATTTAACCTGTCTGTGCATTTCTAAGTTAAGTCCATGCGCCATTTCGTAATACATAATACACAATCTTTGCATTTCACTTCTTTCCTGGATTATCTTCTCCCTTTCAACATGAAAGCTAATATTCCTCGTTAATTTTATAATGCTTCATACAACAAGTATTACTTATGAGTTTGTTGTTGAAAATAGGAAAATTCTTCTTTAATTCTATCACATGTTTCTGGAATTGACAACTTATAAGAAGAACCAGAACCTGGAGGTACCTAAATATTGTGTATAAAAATTCATAACATCAACCAATTTAAATTTTTTCTTACAGGAGCTCGGTTTGGAAACATTATGGAATTATTAAACTAATATAATTTATAAATTTGATAAGTAATTGTTTTTTTGTTCAAGCATTCAAAATTAACACTTCTTTTTCAAAAATGAAATATTCAAACAAGATATTGTTTATAAATAAAGTAATGGATTTGAAATAGGAATTTAAGCTTTATTTTCAATTTTGAAATAAAATTTGTAGTAGTCATTATTTTATCGTAAGATAATATATTAATATGATATTCAAGAAATTATAAAATTATATAAATTGTAATTATTTTGATACTAAATAGATAATTATTTAATTTTCAAACTATTATATAAGTATTTTGTCACTTTTATTTAAATTCAAATGATTCTTTTTTCTAAATAGAATTGTTAAATTAATATAAAGTGTTTATCAAAATATTTAAGTGAGATTTTCGTTGACTGTTGTACTCACTTATTCTTTATTCAACAATTTTTACTTGTATTCAGTCATTGCTAGAAAATTTCATATAGACCTATGAGTGATTTATAGATTTTTGTTACAGAATTGGCACTTTTTACCAATTTACATTGATATAAGTATCTATAAAAATATTTTTATTCGAAGCACGTCTTAAATAATTTCTTTATTATCAGTATATTGCATGAATTTCAATGTCTTTAATTTAATTAATTGCTAATTAAATAAAATTCGTTAAAAAATAATAATGTACAAATGAAATCAAATAAACTTTAGCTACTCATCATGAAAACTTACTCAATTGTATTTAATGCTACACCACTTTCAAAATAAATTTATTATACCCGTATAGAATATAAGTCATATTTACCTAGCGTACTTTAGGTTAGTTATTCGTAAATAAATTAGATGGGTTAGTTGAAGATTACCTTTTGTACTTTCCTATCCAGGTGTGATATTAATCAGGAATGAGATTAATTATTCAAATGATTCTGACTGCATGCAGCTAGTGATTATGTGTGTATGCATCGAGTACTGTTCACATTTTCCAGCGTATAGTAGATTCGATTTAGAAGCGGTGTAATTATTAGGAATAAGTTTTATCAGGCAAAATTTCAGGAAAAGAAATATGCTAATTTTGAATTTTGTCATTTTGGAAACCAAACTAATCTATGAATTCCAATTTAACACAAAAAACATTTAGCATAATCTTACAAGCTTTCAAGCCGTTATTTTAAACAAACTTAATAAGACATTTATAGTCTGAAGTTTTTGGATCTGAAAATATAGGCAAAAATTATAACTAAAATAATATTTAAGATATATGAACAAATAATTAATAAGTGATACGATGAGACTTTACGGCAACATTCATGAATAAATAGAAAGTTAAATGAGAATTTCCACTGAAATCATTTCAAAGTTAACATGCAAATTGTTAGGTTCGTTGGGTAAATAATCGAACTAACACAATGTGTCAGGGATATTTAAATAACTAATTAATAAATAAAATATATATATATATATATATATATATATATATATATATATATATATATATATATATATATATATATTGTATTATAAGTATCAAATACTATTATATAGTAAAAGTATAATAAGTATAAATGCTGTAAATGTTTGATCGCAAGCGAGTTGTTGCCAATTTATGAAGCAATTGAAAAAACATGAAACTTTTTTTGAAGACAGATTGACAAAGGCTTTCAAGAAGCCAACGACGTTGATATTTTCTATTGATTGGTTTTCTAACCCTCTGCAATTATGAAAAGAACGAGGATACTGCCCCAGTATATTTCGAAAAAATAGAAAAGATGGTTGACCAAGTTCTGAAGCACAAATGGGACAAGAATTAATGTCATATTTTTTGGTTCATTGCACACAAGGATACAGAGAAAGAAATAAAGATGAGAGATGCGATGAGTGTCGACGAAATAAAAAGAGTTTAAAAGAAGGTCGATGATATAAACATTGAAGTATCCGGAGTCTCAGTTCCAAATAGAATGAAGGAAACATTTAGAGTACAGGAAAGGCGAATTACATTTTAATGCTGATGTCTTATCACGGAAAGAATGTGACACATGCTTACAGTGCCAAACAATACACAAAGAACCAAAGAAAGGCAGGTTAAAAACAAGAATCCTAGCGTTGATGCTAAGAGACTATGGTTCCATGTGGCAAAAGAATTCTATAGAAATTGCTGATATAAGACAAAAAATACTGAAGGAGAAGAAATCAAATTTGAAATTAACAACAATGTGATAACATTGAACAAAAGGAAAATATGGATACCAAAGTAAAAGATAAGACAATTGGTAGAACACACTCATCAAACGTTTTGCCACGCAGGGGTGAAGAAAGTACAAGATTATTTTCACAAAACATTTTATTTTGAAAATAAAAGTGAAAAATTGAGATTGTAATCCCAAAGAGTGAAAATATTAACAATACGAACGAAAGAAACTAATTTAAAACATAATACAGGTAGTCCTTGACTTACGACCCAGATAGGGACCCGAGCAACGGTCATATGTTGAGTTGGTCGTAAGTCGAGTTCATATAAAAAATATAAATAAAAAAAGAACAAAAATACAAACGGATTATTAGAAGCAAAATACAAATTCATAGTTCAGTCTTTATTTAAAATTATAATAAAAAGCCATGAATACATTTATATTAAATAAATTAAATTAAAATTACATGTTTACTTGTCCTCGTCATCCGAACTTATCACATTAATATAATCCATTGAGTTATCTTGAACAACTGCACCTTCAGTGGCAGATTTAAAAAAAACCTGTCTAATGTTGTTTGCACACTTTGAACTTTCATTTCGCTATAAATTGCATAATAACATGCCATCTTTTCCTCAATAAGCTTATTTACTTTTGTAAATCTTTCCTCATTAGCATCCATTTCTTCCAATTTTTGCATTCCCTGATGACTTTGGTGAAAAGCTGCAGCCATTTCTTTTGCCGAAAAATTTTTTTGTGGCATTTCTTCCTCGTCTGATTTGCTTTCATCCGCAACACATTGTGCTTCAAGATTCAATAAATCTTCATTCGTTAGATTATCTACATGGTATTCAATAAGTAGGTTAATATCTGCATTGTCAACATCAAGATTAAGTTGCTGACCAAGCTCTACGATCTGAGCGGTAATTTGTTCAATGCCAATTTCGCTTTCAATTGTCGAACTAACATTCTCTTGAAGTCGCTTTGTTAGATTTTTCCATATTCCACTCATACAAGAAGGTCTGACCTCTTGCCATCCACCTGCTATGTTTTTAATTGCTTGAAGCATATTATATTTCGACCAAAATTCTTTTAGAGTGATCTCATTTTCAAGTGCTTTAATTGCTTGACTAAATGTGATTTTCAAATAGTGAGCCTTAAATGTGGCAATAGCTCCCTGATCCATTGGCTGTAAAATACTGGTGGTATTTGGGGGTAAATACATAATTTTTATGTTCGGCGAGAGATCGCCAAGATATGGTGGGTGTCCAGGTGCATTATCCAGTAATAAGAGGATTTTAAAAGCAATGCCCTGTCGATTACAATATTCTTTTACTTCAGGCGCAAATACCTTCATAAACCAGTCCTCAAAAAGTAATTGCGTCATCCAAGCATTTTTATTTGTGCGGTAATGTACTGTAAACATATTGATATCCACCCCTTTAAATGCTCTTGGTTTGCTTGGTCGATGTATTACAAGAGGTTTCAATTTATACCCAGCAATATTTCCGCCCAATAAAATTGTGATGCGATCTTTATGTGCCTTAAAACCTGGCATACGTTTTGCTTCCTTATGAATGTACGTACGATCAGGCATTTTCTTCCAATAAAGCGCGGTTTCATCAACATTAAAAATTTGTTCGTTGGTATGATTTTCTTCTTTAAGGAAATCATCGAATTTAGCTACAAAATCCTCAGCAGCTTTATTATCAGCACTGCCTGCCTCTCCAGAGATTTTTACATTTTGTAAATTCGCTAGTTTCCTAAATTTTTGAAACCAGCCGTTACTTGCAATGAATGTCTGATCATGGCCTTCCCCTCCCTTTAATTTCAACATTTCAAAAAGACTTAGAGCTTTAGTTTTGGTAATTGCGAGGCTAAGAGGAATTTGTTTTATGATCAAATCCTCTATTCAAATCACCAACAACTTTTCCATTTCATGCATGGCCCCTTGCCTTTTTTTGGTTATAACTGTAGATTGCATACATGCTGATTCTCGAACTGCTTTTAAAATTCGATCTTTATCTTTTAAAATTGTTGAGATTGTTGAATGGGATAGTTTAAAGGCATGCGCTATGTCTTTCACCTTTTTCCTACTATCATGCTCTTTAATTAACTTATGTTTCATTTCTAAATCTATAGCACTTCTCTTATTTTTTCTACTTCTATTATTTAAAGACATTTTTGGGATAAAAAAATAATTCACTTTTAAAAAATTAAAATGGCTAACTCAATGGGGCCTTTTTTAGCCTTTACATTTTTGATATGACAGATAAATTTATGCTGTCGTTTTGTTTTTAAATTAGTTGTAGCTAAACAATTTAAAAGTGCTGAATATTTTTTAAGGTTTGCTAATTTAATTTTTTACTAATTCTAAATTTGTTTTTGTTGTTAAAAACTAAAATAGTCGGTAACTTATAAAATTATTAGTGTTTAATTAAGGAAAATTAATTGGTTTAATTTTTTAGTTCGGTTCGAAACAAAAATCAGGCCCATTGGGAAAAATAATTTTGGTCGTAAGTCTGAACCGTCGTAAGTCGAGGACTACCTGTAATTCGAATTTATTTGAGACGATTTTTATAAATTTTTGTGGACCTTAAAAGACAACAATTCATGGAAAGATATATGAAACGATGTGAAGAAAAGAAAATTTGAAGGAAGGGGAGAGGATAAATAGACCCAAGAAAAAATTTTAATTTAAAATCACCTACCTGAATTTAAAAAAAATACAATCCTTGACTGTGAATGAGACAATAACAACTCAGGTAGCGTGGACTCGATCAGAACTTAAAAACACAACACTCAAAAAACAGATATCATAAAAAGATAAAATAATTTTCTAATAATTTCAAAAACGAACTACTACTCCATCTACTCACTACTCCAGCATATACTCTACTCCAGAAAAAACTCACTCCAAACAAATAAAAATATCGAAAGAGTAAAAAAGCAACTAATAAACCAGGAACGGGATAATCAATACGATGAATTTATCGACTACTGCTCAATGAAATTTACGACTGTGAAATGCTACTTACTACGGGTGAAGATACTTTACCATCGACACCCTTGTATCTACTTTCTTTGTTTATATCTTTCCAAATTACCTTAGTGTTCGGCAATTTTTTTTTAAATTGTAGTGTAAATAGCCACTGTGATAGATATTTTAACAATCTGAAACTCATTTTCTCATATATTAGGCCAGTGGTTCTCATAGTGTGGGTCACGTTCTAAATTTTTTGGGGTCGCAGAAATTTTAACAAAACGGAAGATTGTAACCAAACAAACACCTCAACACAGTTTGCCAAGACTGGCACATACATATATTAAGTCTATGAAACCTTAGACTACTGCAATTGGAATTCATCTGTTTGATTTATGTATTATGCTTTCGTGATGTTCACATTGTTGAATTTATAGTGTCAAACTATTATTGATGTAATATTATTATGCATTTATTGACATGTAAATATAAAAAAAAAATATTAGAGAAAAAAATACTAATATTTTTAGTAGTACTATAAATCATAAATCATAAAAAATTTGAAATGTGAAATAAGTACGAGATTTTATTTTCAAAATATACTTCTTTTTTAAGGCGTCCTTGATAAGAAATTTTCTTTTAAAGATTTAGATTTTTACATACACCCAACTCTTTTTTTACACGGTAGATACGTTCCAACGAAAATCGTGTAAAAAAGACATGTTAACTATAGTAAAATTGAGGATGTGTTCTACAATTATAGAAAACCGTGTAAAATAGAAAAAGGAACCATTAGTTGTTCTAAAAAACCGTGCAAAAAAATAGTAAATCTTGAAACCATATTATATAAGTTTTACAAAATATAATCCATACATGTTTTTATTAAAAATAGATAATAAAAAATTGGAAATATAAATCTTATTTAGAAACTAATATTTATTATTGTCATCCACGCCTTTCTATTAGCCTTCCAATGGACTGGCAGCTGTTTAATATTCTTGCCTTTCAAAGCTCGTGGCATTAATGACCTGTTGATTAACAGTGGCTTTAAAATCTTATCTCCAGATGCGTTACTACACAATAAAAACGTTACTCGATCCTTAGCGGCTTTGAAACCACCAGCAAATTTTTCTGATTTAGCAATGTAGGCGGGAGGGCATTTTTTCCCAGAATAATCCCGTCTCATCGGCATTAAAAACCTGGTCTGGCGTATAGCCACCGTGTTCAATTAATTTTATGAATTTTTCTGGAAAACTCTTTGCAGCATTTTCATCTGCTGATGCTACTTCTCCTTTTATTTTTACATTATGAAATACTTGCCTTTTTAGGAATTCATTGCATTGACACTTGTTGGTGGCTCCAATTTGGAAATAGTGTTAAACCGAATATTTCGTGCAAAAAAAGAAGATTTGTTCCTTTTTTGTGGACCGTGTTATTTCAAAATCGTGTAAAAAAAGACCGTGTAAAAAAGAGTTGGATGTAGTTGTTTTCAAAAAGGTACAAATTTTTTAAATTTGCCGAAAGTAAATAACCTTAATTTGAAAAAGTTAAATAATTATTATGATTTTAAATTATTTTTTATTTTTCTTTTATGTCTATATTTCAGGAAAATATTTTTTAGGTTATGAATAAGTGGATCAATTTGAACAAAAAGGATAAAAATAGTGATAATCCTACAACTAATTGCCCGCCAGAAAATCATAGTATTCAAAACGGGCTACTTAGCCAAACACGAAAAAGAAAATATGACTATTCATTTTTGTCATTTGGATTTTCTTATGTAAATCGCAATGATGTGAAGCAACCTATTTGCTTAATTTGCAACGAAAATTTGGCTGCCGAAAGCATGAAACCATCGAAACTGAAACAACATCTTACGACAAAACATACAAAATACATGAATAAATCAAAGGAGTTTTTCGAATGACTTCTAAATTCTGTGCCGTTTTCATTTTAAATTTCTTAATAAGGCACGGTTCTGTCATTTAGGCTACAATTGGCGAGACAAAGCAACTTCATGTCAAATACTATACAAATGTATATACCACGATAGGCTTGGAGACAAAGCCTTAGAATGTTTCGAAGGCTGCGCCAATTACATAAAATCAAACCCAAGAAATCAAAAAATCTAATCATAACATCACTTCTAGTGGCAGAGGTGGGAGGCAAAATTTCTTCAAACCTGGATTTATTTTTAATAGAGGCAGAATCACACTCTTTTAACATATTGATTTCTCCTTCTTATATACTGAAATTCCTCTTGGACACCGGATCCAGCTTATCTATCTTACTTAAACACTAACTTCGTGACCTCAATACTGTCGATATTTCTTTGGCCGTAAACGGTAGTGTTGTTGAGACGCTGGGTTTGAAGACGCTTTCTTTCTCATTGCCATCAGACTCAGGTCAAATATTTCAGTGTCATTTTTACATAGCAGACGTCATTATCGACATATTAGCATCTGACTTCTTAAGTGCTAATGGACTACTCGTTGATTGCGGTTCACGCACTGTAAGGATAAATAATAAATTAAACTGCAGTACTATGTCTTCTGCAAACAACGAATAGTACAACTGCCACTTCTGTTTCACATATCATTTTACTATCTTGAGCAATGGCTATGGGCCGGAAAAGAAAACAATAAGTAATTTTAGTCATGTAAATTTACCCTGTTTTTCTTTTCTGTTTAGAAAAATCATAAACAGAACTCAAGATCTATGGCTAACATTTAATATATCAAATATAATATAGTAAACATACAACCCTTACTTCTAAAAGAAGTTAAGGATACAAAATTTCCGCATAAGATTAAGATTGTGACTCAAATGCGTCTGTATATTTACCATAATTGTGGTGTAGGAGTGGGTGCATTGATTCAGTAAAATTAATTTGAATTATTTTAATTCTTCTTAATTATTAATCTAAATTTTTATCAATCTTGATGTCGAATTTTAGTAATTTATTATTATTTATTTTGTTTTTTAATTTTTATATTTTTAATTAATTTCGTCGCCATGACGGATATGGACGTCTTGAATATTCTGTGTTGTTTTAGATATTTTCATATTAGCTTTTTGTTAACTTATTTCTTAAATTTTCATCTTTTGGTTAATTTTCACTAGCTACTTGGCGGCCATGATGGAATTCGTCATTTTTATAAAATATTCTAGTTTTCTATTCATTTCTATTGTAAAGAATTCATGTATTACTTTTTGCTTTTGTTTCTTATTAGTTTGTTTGTGTGTTTATTATTTTGTGTTGAGTAAACTCTATTTGTTTGTTTAATTGATGTTTGGACGTATTTGATTTTGACTCAACTTAATGTTATGTCGGTGTGTTATGTTCCGACGTCTTTCAGTAAAGATTCAACTACTTGGTCTCAAAATCAGTTTTAGGCCAACAAATTTTAGCAATTATTTTAAAATGTTCATAGAAAGTATATTATAGTTTTTTAGGGAAAATAGAGGACATATGAAAGAAAATAAAAAATACCTAAAAATATATGTTTATAACATTTATTAAGAAAATAGCAGTGAAATAAAGGACTGTTTTCTTAAGTGAAGGACGTATGGTCATCGTAAATATATCGCGGTGTAATTCGCTTTCTCTTTATGAAAGAGAAGGGTTTCGAAAAAGTCAGTACAGAGCTCAGGGCTATTTATGGTGATGGGTGATTGTCAAAAGCAACAATTTATCTCTGGTACAATTACTTCCAGATGGGTAGAACCTCAGTTAATGACGATGTAAAACCAGGAAGGCCTTGTAAAATTAATGAAAAATTAACGGAACACATGAGAGAAATTGTTCAGGATGAAATGAAAATTACACCCAGAGAGCTAACAATGCACCGAAATGTGAGTAAAGCCACTATTTATACATCACTTAGTGAAAGTGACATAAGAAAAATACGCTCTCTATTCGAATTACGTTTTTGAATTATTAAAATTCCAAACCAATGTCCACGCTACTTCGATGAGGATCTTCGGATTTGGACGATGTTGGAGAGGTTTTTTGGATAATATTATTACTTTAGATGAGAAATTAATTTCACTATATGTTCAACAGTCTTAATTAGTATCTAAAGAGTGGAAGCTACCTGAAGAGGTATGTTCTAAGTAGATGAGGTAGATGATTGTAATTGAGATGTCAATCCGATTATTCTGACAGAAAGTGGTGTTCGAATTAATAGTCCCTACTACTCCAAATTTATGCAAACAAGGAAGCTTCGATGATGAGGCAGGCCGTGTGGGCTCAATTACTTAAACGCTAACATTCAATTTACACAAGTGTAATTCCAACGGCCTCAATTGAGATCTGTGAACTTAAAATGCTTCTCCATCCTCTTTACAATACGAATTTGGGTTCATTGGATTTCTATTTGTTTAATAACCTTGTTAAGATATAAATATAAATATAAGAGCGAGAGAGAGACTGTTGAGCCCAGTAGTCACCGTTAAAAATACTGTATTTGGACAATTGGGGTTAAGAATTAAAAATTATAATTTTATGTAAATGCAGAAATAAAATATTAATATATTCAAAGTTTATTTAATTATTATTATAATTAAGTAACATACCAGCTTACTTATGTGTTGAAAATCTTGTTTTACTCGTTCACACCTTTATTATAGGATTTTTACTTAATATTAAGAAATAAATATTTTAATCATTATGAAATTCCTATTATAAAACACGCTACCAAACTAAAAATCATTGTGAGCAATCGCACCAAATTATGGGTTTTTATTGAAAAATTCTTTAAAAATAATGTATTGTGAAGTTATTTTTTTTTATTTTTTAATTATAATTTTTTTTTCAATTACTAAATAACTTTTATAATTTATATTTTTAAAAAGAAATATTTAATTAATTACATAATTTAATTTTATATGATAAGGTGATGAAAATTATTAGATTTTGAAAAGCAAATGGAAGAGGACATTGATGAAAACAAAAGAAATGCACCTGAAATAAATCGTGTTTTCTAAAAATTGGCTGCTACTGTTCATTTAATAAATCAAAGAATAAAGAAATCTGAAATGATGGAGCCAGACAATGGAAATTTTTTAATGTGATGATTCAAGATAATCTCACATGCTACCAAGAAATATACAGGATACGTTCAAGCAAAATATAATTTATATTTAAAATAAATTCACTATTTTACCTCAATTTGAAGATAAAGAAATAGATTCGTAATAAATACGGATGACGATGTTTAGTTTTCCAACTGGGTATAGTAGGTCATATATTTTGAAGTTTGATTTGAATGAAATAGTCTATTTAATAATAAATAACCTGAATTATTTTTTTAAAGCTACAAAACTTTATTACAACAAATCAATCACTTGTTACAGTTCAACTGAACTTTCTGTACATGCATAAACACTTCCGGAACTATTGGTTTATAAAGGCAAATAAAAATGAACCGATGCACTGTGATTCCAAATGGCAACACTAGGTTAATAAGAGATAATAGAAAACAAAAAACACTTGATCCGCGTTCTAGGAAAATACAAACTTATAGCAACTCTGTTTTAAACACGAATCTTGTTTTACTCCATATAAACTTGAAAATGTAACTAACTGTAATTTTGAAACATCAGTTAATGTAAAAGGTATTAATATACACAGATTGCGGTAAGTATGACATTTTAAAAATTCATTTAGGTAATTTTTTTCTATTATTTATTATTCTTTCATAGTGTGATGGAAAAATACAATTTAAAAAATGTTAAATATTTAAATGATCGTTATGAATATAAAATACACAAAAAAGAATACACAACATTATGAAACTTCTAAAACAGAATATTAAAAAGGACACTGTAAAAATGGAATTATATTTTTAATGGTAGATTCTCAATATAATTTCAATTCTACTCTAAATAATTTCTAACTCTTGATAAATAAAATTAAGAATTGATAGATTATTTCAACATTGCAATCCAATCAACCGATTTATATGTTGGTTAGCTTTATTTAAATTTTGACTAATTCGAATTATTTCACGTTTCCAGTGCTCTTTATTAACTTGTTTTCCAGATGGCCGACTAAAATACGCACATTATTAAATTTGAAATACAGGAATATATATATATATATATATATATATATATATATATATATATATATATATATATATATATATATATATATATATATATATATATATATATATATATATATATATATATATATATATATATATATTAGGGTGGAGTGAAAATTTTTTTTTCTTAATATCTTGTTTGGATAGCTATAAAAACTTGGTAACACATGCAATTAGTAATGTGGCAAACAATTAGACAATTTAAAGCATATCTTGAGGTTCCACAATTGACCTAAAGTATAGGCATATTTCGATAAAAAAGCAATAATCTTTAAAAAAAACATTTTTTTATAAGTAACATATTTATGTTATGGTTTAACTTTTTAACAGTCTGTACATAACATTACAAGTAATAAGAACCATATCTGTGAAGGGAAACCACATGCAAACTGTCTAACATGTTTTTATAACTACAAATGATGTTGGGCTTTGGTGTCCAGTTTTGGCATTTTCGATCTCGATTCCAAGCGTGCTCTAATGAATCCGTCGCGTTTTTCTGGACCACACACCGTTTCGGATGCTTCTGTCACTAGCTTGATATGTCTCTCTACTGCCTGGGTGTGACAAGGATAGCGGGCGAAATCCAGTCTTGGCGTTTCTTCTTCCCGGATCATGGTTAACAAAGTATCTTCGTCAATGTCCACTACGATTGGAGGCTCTGTGATCGGAGTTTTCTGCCAATCGATCATGTCTATGTAGCTAGTAGCTTCAAAGTTGATTACTGGCACGCAGAAAGATCTAACTGAAGTCGTACGTTTCTGCTTTCTGGATTTCAGTATGCGTCGCAGGAGCTAACTCGCGTATATCTGATCTTTCATCGGTAAGCATCGCAAGCAACAGATTTTCTGGATGACTAAAGAATGCGTTGCGTTGAATTACCGGGTCAACAACTTTCTTCAGCTCGTCTGTGAGGTAGCGTGATTTCAGTATCGTACTGTGGACATGTCGAGCGCCGTCTTTACACGAAGGGGTATTCTTTATTTCAAACCATGCAGGTGCATAAACTGTTACGATGAAGGTAGCAAGCGTCTTTAGTTCATCCGACGGGCTTCTTGTGGCAACATACAGACGTAGTATGCGATTAGCCGTGGTTAACCATCTCGAATGGTTGATAAGACCAGGATTGCGAAGTGAATGGTCGACAGGACAAATACCAACACTTACAGCAGTACACAAATCGAACAGGTATTTCTGATCTGTACTTAAATCGTCGGAATTTGCACTTGACGGTAGAACACAGTTTATCGGCATGTAGTCAACGATGGGAAGCTTCTCACAATTCAACAATGACTTTCCAATGGGACCAGAAAATCCTTTTGGACCATTGGTAGGTCCATCAAGATACTGAAACAAATGTCTTAACGGTAATTCGTTTGCAACTGACATACGAACCACTGTAGCGGTCTGTGTAACGTCACTTCAAGTAATCGAATGATGCCTCCTCGAATGCCCGTATTAGTGGCTGTCCCATCACAACCTATTGCTTTTATGCCACTCGTGTCAACATTTCTTTTATTCAAATATGCAATCAACTCAGCCGTGATAACTTTGCTTGACCCTGCAGTTGGTGTAATGTGACCGAAATATGTAGCTCCTGGTTCGGCTATAATCGATATATGTTCTTCAGTTATTATTTTCCGATGAAATTTACCATCGCATTCTTTAATTTGGGTCATTGTATTGTCTTTTCTGCCGTCAAAATATAACCCAGTGATTGTGTTACTGACTTCGGCACATAATGCGCCACGCTTATTACAACGTTCTCGACGCACTTTACTTCTGTCAATCACTTTAGAAACATCATGTTCGTGGATTATTCCAACATCTTGAAGAACAGCACTGGCGATTCCTGCTGCCGCCCTGTCGGATACGCCATGTCGATCACACGCTAAAGCCAACGACGGTAGCTTAACTCTCATCTGCTTGTCATTCAATTTTCGCTGTTGTTTAATTTGGCTTATACAATCTTCATCAGAGTCATCATCGCCGGTATCCATTTCCTCTTCCATTCCAGAAATCTCGTCACAGACATCCGACTGTTTATCACCGATGTCATCAATGGCAGATTTGGTACACATCTGCCTCTGTGTCGACTCTTTACGGATATACCGCTTTTGTAATCTACTGGATTCAACCTCATCAACTCCAGCTATGATCATACTGCGTGAACCCCGCTGATCTTCTAGAAAGTCACGTTCAATTGTGGGTATCTTTCTTGACTTCTCACAGTGACACTGAGACATACATCAGCACTTGCAGGAGCAAATGTCAAAGAGTTTAATCGATTCATCTTTAAACTGCGATATTTTCTCTCTGTATGGTTCTGAGTCCTTCCTAGATTTATACGGCTTCAGCAATTTCATGAACGTCTTGTGGTACACGTTCAACATTTCATGAACACGGCGGTGGCTTACATGTGGTATGGAAGCTTTGTCCCATATTTGTTCTACTTTCATTGACACTGTTTCTGCCACGTTGCGATGTGAAGGATCTTTATTGTTCAATTCGCATTTCAGTCTCTGCTTTGTCAGGTTGTAGAATTTCATAACATCTGCATAAGTCGGTAGTTGATTGTCGGGCATCTCGGATGGACCACCAAAGATGACACAAGACACTTTCTTTCTGGTTACAGCCATTGCAACTCTAAAAAGGAAAACCAGAGGCATTTTAAATCCATATTATTTAAATGCCATCAATGACTTCAATAATATGTTATAATATTACCTCTTATAATGAAGTATCGTAGTGGAGTAATTATTTATCACTAACAATACTACATACAGCGATTCAAAAAAAATACAATGTTATGCAATATGTATGCAATAATCCGTCAGAATTGACTCTAGAAACAGGAAGTGCAGCGTGTGAATGCGTAGAAAAGTGAACTAATAATGATCTTTTAGTTAACAGTAAGTAACGATAACGTATTAGTGGAAGCAAAAAGTTGCCAATTCCTTGTAATGAAAAGAACACCGGATAGCAAATACATTATCGTTTTCTTATCAATGGTTACATTTTAAAGTTGGTTGTGGAACCTCAAGACATTATTTAAATTATTGTTTTTCTTTACAGAGTACTTCATTTGACCTCATAGCAAGTTTTTATAACTATCCAAAGTCTACTAAGTCAAAAAATTTTTTTTCGGTCATTTTCACTCCACCCTAATATATATATATGGCAGACTTTGTATTTAAACAAATTTATAATAATAAATATGGTCTATTTTTTAACATGGCGACCACGGATAAATAAAAGGGAAATTATATAAATTTTGATTCCACCAATGTTCCAGACAGATGACGATGTCAAAACATTCATAACGGACTGAAACCGTTTTCTATTTTTGCGTCCTAGAAGAACAGCATCGAAACATGATGGTGAAATGCCTCTTCAATGGTGAAATATTATCCATATCCAGGACAAGACCATGAATTTAAAAATAAATTGCGAAAATTATCATAGAAACCAACATCTTTGATCGAATATATTTTGTATAATCTACAACTATACAAGAGACAGAAACAGCCACATTATATTTCGAAGAAGTTGAAAAGTGACTATACAAATTAATGAGAACGAGGAAGAATTTACTGCAAATGTTTTAGTGTATTGTGTCAAAGAAAAAGAAATAAAAATACGAGATGCCAAGAAGATTGTTAAAGTAAGTTAAAAAATAAAGTTCTTGTGTGTAAAGGGTAAATTTCGTCAATTTCATTATCTCAAAGATTAGAAAAAAGTTGCAGTAGTACAGAAATATACAACTAGAATTATTGATTTACAAAATCCAGTGCACTTTCATACGAAAATATGATAACTACGATAAATGATAATGATGCTTGCTTTGTTAATGATTAGGATAGTGAAACTGTTATTAGAAATAATTTTAATGATGATGAAATAAAAAAAGTAAATGACAAGATAAGCTTTTGATGCAAATAAGTACTATGTTAAATTAGAAAATTTAATACAAATTTCCAACAAAGATTTACTTTATCATTTACTTGTTTAATATTTTATGTATGCTACTACTAAGGCTGTCAACGGTTACCCGGTTTTCCGGGCATCCGACCGTAGGATCTTACCTGTGCATCTAAATCAAAAATCGACTTCGTTCGTTCCGTTTATAATTCAAATTCGAAAGAAAAAACATTTTATTCAAAAAAGTGAAAATAGTTGCCAAAATGGCAAAACCCAGCAATTATTCAAAGAAACAAAGTTTATTAGATTAGTGCATTAGTTGTTGGCTACTATCGTTTTGCACTATGCACGCTGATCGCTTGCTGTTATCTACGTCTTCCTGCAATAACAAAGTACATGATGTTACAGGTTAGTGCTATTTCATATCAAGATTGTGGCGTAACGGGTATTCGGTTAGCCGCCTGTCAAGCGGACGAGTAACCGGGCGCACGTTTTCCAACTTTTGCCAGCTTTAGCTGCTACCAAGAAATCATCATTTAATAATTTATAATAATAATAATTTTAATAGCGATTTATCTATTCAAAATAAATTAAAAATTTTTAGAACTATTTGTAAATATTGGGCAAAAATTATCTAAAGGTTCACGTATAGACAACATGACGGAATGGGCCTGGAAATAGCATGCAGAATCATTATCGAATGAAGTTAAACTAAAAACACATCAAAACATCACTTAAACATAATTAAAAGAGCATGCCTAACACCAAAATGATAAACACGAAATAAAAGTAAAACAAAACCAAAAAGCCAAAAGTATGACACGAAAACCAACAGAAACTTAGCATAGACATAACAGAAGTAAACAAATTTGAATTAAAATAATATTAACAAAATGCTTATAATTTGTTTTTTAATTAACTAATATATTGACTCGGAGATTTTAATAAATCTAATTAAATTTCAATAATCAAAAATGTTACCAAGGATAAACAAATTCTGGAGATATTTTCAAAAAACGAGTGATAGTGTTGAATGTAAGGCTTGCAAAGTCTCTGAAAACAAAAGATAGAAACACAAGTGGACTTCATCATTATCTCGAACAAAAAACACTGCCACACGCAACAAGTTAAGTGTTATGAATTGGCTATCTCCCAAATTTTATTGTTTTTGTTATTTTTTTTTGATTTAAATATTTTTATTATTTGGTAAGTTAATTCTCTATGGTAAGTACAATGACAACTTACTAGAGAGAATAAAAAAAGAAATCAATAAATAAAATGAATTGAAAAGCAATAATTATAAAATTTGGAAAAAAAATTAAAAATAGAAGAAATATGGAGGGAGATTTATTGAAGCGGCAAACGAAAATTCAACGAAAACCTAATGCAATTTTTGTATATGCCATTTTTTAGGTGAATAAAATTTAATATTATTATTATTATTGTTTTGGGTTATTGGGTTGGTGATAAAATTAAAATTCTTACTCTGACTCCAAGCGTGTCTTTGACTGATACACAAATAACACTTGACAACAGAAATCTTTATTGGTAATCACAAAAAACTTTCACTTTACATTGACAATCAATTCAACACTCTGCTTGGTGACTATACAATGCTTAATACAACACTCAGTGTGGAATAACACTTGTGTATAACACCGGATTGAAAGATCACTAATTACTGATTGGTTTATCAACTGTGACTTTGAGCTGGTTGTTTACTTTGACCTTCTTCAAATACTCAAGTAACTTCGTTTCGTTTAATTTTTCAACTAATTCTTTTATTCAAATATTCTCCAACAATTATTCTTTACAATTATTTTTTTTACAATTATTCTTCACAATTCGCTTTTCCAATAACGTTTCGTTCAACTCTGCCTAACTTATCGTCAAAATTTTTGTTTCTATTTCGTCTCCCAAATTTTTCTCAATTTGTGTCCACCAGTTTCCTTTTATATAGTTTGTTTTATTTGTGGTACTAGAGACAGATTTTGTTTTCCATTTTCATTTCCCTCTGTATTCCACGCTACGCCAGCCTTATCACTGACAGATGTCTAGATATTTTCCCCTTTTGTTAAGCCTCCTTCTCCCGGCAATTCCACTATCAAGATATGTATTAGATGTTTGGTTTCTTAAATTAATCACATCCATATTTTAAAAACAAAACAAAACTATATTTTTAAAATAACACAAATCTCTCTTATGAAAACAATCTCTATTTTTAGCTTAGAGGATATTTTCGCAAGCATGAGTTAATATTTGAATAGGGAATATTCGCACACAATCACTCAATAAATATTTTACATTTAATTTTCAATCATTCTTAAATATATTTAATGTATTATTTTAATTTATAATTTTATTATCTACTTTAATTATATTATTTAAATCTATATAAATCTGGAAATTAAATACTAATTCAATTTAATTACTCTCACAATACGCTTTTTCCATATTTTGTTTTTCTGGAATTTGAAATTCCACCTTCATTTGTACTTTTTAATTAACAATGGCCTTTGCTTTAATTTCTTGTTTGTTTTCTTTTATTTGATTTATCTTTCTCATTTTTCATTTCTTCTTACTTCCGTTTTCTTTTCTGAGTTCCCATAGATCGTCCCGTTTGTCATGACTATCTTCCCCCAGGTAATTCATTTATTTATTATGCTATTTATCATTTATTAATATATTATTAATATTATTTTGTTGAATTTTGTTGTACTTTAATATATCACTAACATAACATACACCCCAATTGTCCTCACACTTGTTATTGAGTAACCATTTTATGCCATACAGTTTGTCCTACAACATTTTGCAAAGCCAATATAGCAATTATTAATAATAATACACAACATCCTGAAACAATACCCATAATATTAAGTATTCTGAAAAAACTGACAACTCTCCTCTTTCTCATCCTAAGAAGAAACAACGAACCATGGTCGAAATGCTTGAAACAAAGTCCAAATATGACAAAGAAAATCACATTCAAAAACTGGATTTGCATCGATCTAGTATCCTTTTCAACAGTCGAAGGAAGAATTTTCAAGAAACTGTTCGACATTGCTAACGAACATCTAAATAGTTTGATTGCAATGTTGAAATAAAATATTCAAGAACGCTTAGGAGCACAGGACATCGCATCCAGACATCGCATTTCCAACAGTTCCCAGGTAGACACACAGATATCTTAATTGAAGGAAATCTGGATTCTTCCTTAGAAGAGCTAAATTTGACTGCTGATGAGCCAATGTACCGTGTGAACGACAAGGCGAGAAACATGAAACATGCAGTCAAATTGTCAAAGCGCCTTGATCAGTAGTTATGCAAAAATCATTTTTTGAAATGTACAATTCGAGACTCATTTGGAATGACTGCTATAAAGAATGATGCTTTGCAAACATGCAAAGATTTGTCTTCTTTAATTTAACAGTCAACAATTGCAGCTGAGTTGTTTGAATAAGATTCTGAAGCTCAAAGAATCAATTTTAGACAGTTACACCAATATGTTGACACAAGATGGAACAGTGAACTGGATTGCATGGCTTCGGTTCTACATCTAAATACTACAATTATCAGTTTATGTCCAAATGATGATATCTTTTCTTCAAAGACCATCAGTGCATCACAGTGGGAATTAATTGAAGTAGTAGAAATTTTGACACCACTTAAAGAACCTACAGAAACGTGGTCGGTAGAGTCTATTCCAAAAATTAACACTGTCTCCGATTATCTTTATTTAATCCATGACAAAATTGATCAATTTATTAAGACGGATGGAACAATGACTACGGTGTCTTGTGTGCTAAAAACTTGAAAAGCTTCATTGATAAAAGATTTCCTCTTTGTCACACTGAAACTTCTTGAGTGCTGCAGGAAACTACTTAAATCCTGCTTTAAAAGGAATTCACTTGAAGCTCTTCAAAAAATTTCAATCAACAAAAACATGCTTAACCTCACAGGTTAAGGCCAATGTTGAGTGCCAACCTGTTGCCAGAGTCCTTTCAGCAGATTTGTTTCCTAGTTCAAAACTTAAGCGCAAGTTAAATGTCAGACGTGAAACACAAGTGTCAACATCATCCAGACACCACTTACACCCAGAAAAGGTGGAACAAATCATAATCAGAGAAAACATTGCCTTGTTCGAAAAGTCTGGCAAAAAAATTCTTAATTAATATATGAAAAAGTTGTTTACATTTGTGCCTGTTTGTCAAAACCATGTTTATATTGAATTTTTCTTAAACTTGGATTTTAATAAATTTGTTTTCCCAAATTTTTCGGTGTCGTCTCGGTTTGAAAAATCCTAGTCCCACCCATGATTAGTAAATGACCATATGCCAAGACATATTAAGGCTGAACGGAATCGCTTTTGGTGACTTAAAAGATTATGTTGAATGCCAAATGTTAGACATTTTAAGAGATGCGTATCATGTGCGTATTACAGGTAGATTAAAAATAGAACTTGAAGAAAATTCGAAAGAGTACATTATTTTCAAGTAAAACATGTCAACTTTGTTTCGATCGAATGTCGTGATACTTTAGCAGCACCAGCAAAGTTTTAAAAATTAATTACAATGGTCTTTTAAATTGAAAATTATTACATAAATGAAATGACCTGATTTCCAACTGTGCCTAACAATGATAATGTCAACCAATTGTGTTTACATTTAATATTTGATCTATCACAATCGAACAACAAAAATACAAAACCTTTATCTTTGATCAATGTACAAAAAGATGAAATGAAAATCGTACAGATATTAATTGTTAGTTTTATTTTTATATTTAAAGAGTGCAAATTAAACATTTAGATGTTTAAGTATGAAATGCATTACCAAATGAGAATTTTAAATATTATGAAATTAAAATAATAATTAAGTCTATTAAAAATATTAACCGTTCTGATTTTGATCTACAACTTTCACGATTGCTAGCCCATTTTTTCTTACATATAATCTTAAAAACAAAGCAGAAATTAGAATTATTTGAAGTTTATTATTTAAAAATATTATAAACTCTAATTTTAAAAATTCTGTATAAATTATAATAAATAAAATCATAGGCTATTGTATTTCGATAGATAAAGAAAAATATTATTATCCAAATATGTATATTGAAAAATTATTTTTAACAACAATTATTAATAATAAACAATTAGAACTCATTGTTGGGTTTTATTAATTCAAGTCGGTAACCTCTGACTTCACGTGTCCTTTTAATTGTAAACAACAAAACAATAAACCACCCAATGTATATTTGAATCACAAAAATCTCTCAATATCCAAATACAATCAACGACAGAGTTTTACAAGTTTAATCGGTTCTCCGCTTGGCGCTGATGCTTTGTCAAAATCTTTATCAATATTCACCTTTTCCACTAACTTCCATTTAATTGAACTTTTACCATTTGATCTGGTTTGCTTCCGATTCAATTTTCTTTCCACAGTCTAGAATATCTCATAACTCTATCCGTTCGTTTCCCTAACTTACTGATTGTCCTAAGCTCGATTTCTTCGCGTCCCTAACTGAGGCAGAATGCCGGTTTGCTCTGATTTTCCAATTCCTTATATACTCTTCAAAATCGGGATGACAAACGGTTATTGCCGAGCCAATTTCTTTCCTGACATTCGACTCCACATATCTGCTTCGGCTGTCACCCAGAATGGTCCGACGAACAAAGATAATTAATGGCTCGCCCGGGCCTTTCTGAACGCACTCTTTTTTTTGGTATTCTCCCATTAATCATTGTGACCAGATAATGGGCCTAAATTTTCCTTCTATTTACTTTTTTTTTGTTTACCAAACTCGGCATTTCTTTCTACTAGCTACTTAACAATTGTGTAAATTTTTTTACGGTATGTCTAACATTAAAATAATATAAACATTACAAGCGTTGTGATACCCAGTGCAAATCCCAAAAGTAGACTAGTTTCGAGCTTTTGGCCCATATCAGTACTATGCAGGAGACGCAAAGATTTCTTTTCGCGCCAGATATGTATACAATATTGGTGATTCAACTCTATTTCATACTTCCCTTTTGTACTTCATTGTGTGTTTCCTTGTGGACTAAATTAAAAGCTTTTTCACAAAGTCTCTCGGGAATGCACACTCTAGTGCCATTATACAGCATGTTGTTGTCGATTGTGAGACTTTTATATTTTTTTAAAATTGTGCTTCAAATTGACTGCATTTTGACCATCTTCCACTTATCACTCGTTGGAAAAAGCGTCGTTGGAAAATTAAAATAAATTCTATATAAAACAAGTTTTTAAAAGTAATATTGTATTTATTAGAAAGGCTTGACTATGAATCAGTATATATATCAATGTTTTTTTGATATTCACGAATTTTCAGCACCACCTTTTTCATGTGAATTTGATCATTATCTATAAATTTTGGAACTATAGGGAAAAACTTAATTTATTTTGTATTTTTTAGAACGACCAAAGTTTAAGTTCTCGGCATGTCATGAAAACATTCAGAGTGTCCAAGTGTGAAATGTAACCACTGTCATAAATCTGGACATTTTAAATATCAATGTTTCGAGTTATACGGTAGAATAAATCGACGATATCGAAGGACAGATGCTGTAATTGGGGATAATTAAGGATATGCTATTGAATATAAATGTGTATAGCAAATCATGATATGACAAATAGCGATTGGATGATATAGAATTTGAAATTTACTGTGATAAATGTTTGTAATATTAATATAATTAAAGTATTCTAAGAACTTTTTTCCAATTCACCACTGATTTATTTTCCATTGTATTTATTAAATATTACATATTAAGTAACAATGAGCTTTGTTTTTTGTTAGATACGTAGGCATAGATTAGTGCACGGGTTCCCAACCCGGGGTCTATGGACCCCATAGGGGTACGTGGAGCACTCCTATGGGGTACGAGAAGCGCGGTCGGTAAGGATTTTTGTCTCGAATTTTTATTGATAATATTTCATTGTTTTAAAATTTAGTAACAAACAAAAATCGCAATTTTTTTGAACACGGTTCGGTTTTTTCAAAGTAAATTTCCTAAAACTAAATACAATAACAAATATGTACATATGGATTTCTTATTTTTGAAATAATAAAAAAGTCGTTATATGAAAAAGCATTAGTAGTCTTTGAAATTTTGGTTGTCATAGAAAAGACATATATATAACAGCAAAATAGTAAGAAGATTCATTATAAAAACTACTTGTAAGGATTTGGTTATATCTATAACGGGTTTCAATTTATTTGGGTAGTTACAATAAATAAACCAGTGCATATTTAATTGTCTTAGTTTTTAGAAATAATTATTTTTTATTATCGACAGCTAACCCATACTGTCACAATGTCAAAGAAGCGTTGTTATCAGGACTCATATATTCAATTCGGTTTCATTTTCTTAGTTGACAAAGATGGATTGGAAAGGCCACAATGCATACTTTGCTCGAAAGTACTTAGTAATGGTTATATGAAACCATCCAAACTTAAGGAACATCTACAAGCAGTCCATCCAAACAACGTTAATGACACAGAATCTTTATTCAAAATTAAGAGAGACCGATTTGAAACAAGCACAAAGCTCACCAATCACGGATTTGTTCCCGAGAAAAAACCAGCTTTAGAAGCAAGTTATCGTGTGGCATTGAGGATTGCGAAAGATAAAAAACCTCATACAATCGCGGAAACTTTGATTAAACCATGTGCGATGGAAATGGCCGAGATTATGTGTGGTAAGGAGGTAAAACTTAAAATATCACAAATATCACTATCAAACAACACAATTCACGATCGAATTAAAGATATGTCAGAAGATGTCATAAAGCAGATTGTAGAACAAATAAAAGAAAGTTCAACAAAAATTGGATTGCAATTGGATGAATCCACTGATGTTTCTAACTGTGCTCAACTTCTTGTTTTTGTTAAATATGTGTATAGAAACGAAATCAAAGAGGATTTTCTTTTTTGTGAACCTCTGACAGAAACTACAAAGGCTGTGGATATTATGTCAATTATGAATAATTTTTTTGTTGCCAATGGGCTTTCTTGGAACAATGTGGGATCTATTTGTACTGATGGTGCTCCAGCTATGCTCGGGAAAAAATCTGGATTTACTGCTCTTGTGAAACAGATAAACCCAAATGTTTTTTCTAGTCATTGCATTCTTCATCGTCATGCTTTGGCATCAAAGACTCTTCCTTCTTATTTCAAAGAGGTATTGGATATTGTCGTGAAAACCGTAAATTTTATCAAATCAAAGGCATTGAATCACCGCCTATTTAAAGTGTTATGCGAAGAAGTTGGGTGCGAACATACCGTACTTCTTTTACATACAGAAGTACGTTGGCTATCCAGGGGAAAAGTTCTTAGCCGGGTATTTGAACTTAGATATCAAATTGAGACATTTTTACGTGACAAAGAATCGACTCTTTCGCTTCACTTCACAGATACCGGCTTTGTGCTCTCTTTAGCTTACCTTGCAGATATATTTAGCCATCTAAACTCCTTAAATATATCACTCCAAGGTAGAGGTATGAATGTATTAGATGCCGAGGAGAAAGTTACATCGTTTCAAGAAAAGCTGGCACTCTATAGCAGAAGAGTTGAAAGTGAAAATTACGCCAATTTTTCGCTTTTTGATGAAATAGTTTCCTTGCAAGTTAAACGTGAAATTGATATCATGGTTCTGGACTGTATTAAAATACATTTGCAAAATCTTCAAGTTACTTTCGATGGCATTATTCCTCGCACATTTGTTGTTGATAACTGGATAAGAAACCCTTTCACCATTTCATTGGATCAAATTAGTGATGCTGATGACGCAAAAGATGAACTCATTGAACTGCGGAATAACAAAAAAATAAGCAGTGACTTTGAAACAATGGCGTTGGATGTATTCTGGTGTAAGCAAAGCGAGGCATATCCTGTTTTAGTCAACCGGGCGTTGAAGGCTCTTATTCCGTTTGTTACTACTTACCTTTGCAAAATCTGGATTTTCAGTGCTTGTGTCAATAAAAACAAAATTAAGGAACAAACTAAATGCTGAACATGACATGCGTTTGGCTCTTTCACACACCCTACCACGAATACAACATTTGGTTGACGGTAAGCAGCAACAACGTTCCCACTAAATTTAATTTTTTTTGTAATTTTTAATTAATTGCTTCTAAATATAAAGTGAATAAATGTTTTTTCTTTATATAATATTGTTTTTTGCTGTATATAAATAACAATAAAAGTTAGGGGTACGTAAGATTCCAAATTGTTACCAAAGGGTACGATTACCCCAAAAGGTTGGGAACCATTGGATTAGTGCATTAGATAAAATTTTGCTGACTAAGATAGGGGAAAGTAACCTTGATAAATACTATACTAAATTAATGAATACATTACTAAGCGTTATAATCGAGGAGTCTTATTATGCGGGTTGTTTTAGTAAAACAGGGACGAAATATTACTTTGTAAAAAATTAATTTATCAAATCGATACAATATTTACAGATTCCAAATGAAAATTTTACACTTCGACTTGGAGAAAGCGATGCACTATATCTATGCCGTAAGAATTTACCTAAAATAACGAATTTTATAAATGTATTCAATGAAATAAATATACGCATGTCAGGAGTGACTCCATCTCGACAATACGGAAGTCTTGGCCTGCATATTGGTAAACAATTTTGAGGTCGTATACAGTTTCTCTAATTAAAACTAATTAATAAATAATCAAATTTAATATAACATTTGAATTATTAATCAACATTTTAATTAGAAATATAGAAATTTTACAACTTCACATTTAGGGTAAACTGAACTACTCCCCCCCAGTGGATTTTTTTAAAATAATTAATACACAATTACACAATTATACATATATTAATGGGGTAAACTGAAGTTCACCCCCCCCCCCCCCCTTATATCTGTCCACCTATGGGTACGGTTCACAAGGGTAATGGTCGCAAGGGTACTGCTCATATTCAAGCTTATACATTTATTAAACAATCCAATAAATGTATAGGCTTGAATATGAGCAGTACCCTTGCGACTATTACCCTTGTGAGCCGTACCCATAAGGGGACAGAATATCTTGTCGGATAAACTCTGAATATATATATATATATATATATATATATATATATATATATATATATATATATATATATATATATATATATTGCAGTAAAATCAAATTACAGTAATCAAATCCGGTATATTAAATCCACTGGGGGAGTAGTTCAGTTTATATATATATATATATATATATATATATATATATAATTGATATATAATTGATAGTACTATAGTAGGTAGATGTCGGTAGAGGGAGAATGGAAAGTTAATTCGACAAGTGACGAGTATAATCCAAGCCAAATATCTCAGAATATATACTATTACATACTATTGATAGGCTTTATATATTTTAAAATTACGTAATCATTATATATGGTGATATAATAATTTACACTTGACCTCTGCCAGAGTTCAACCTAGATCAGTTTTTGATTAACTAATTTTTGATGTCTGAATAACGTACTTTCTTCTTAGAACCTGGTATTCCCCGCGTTTACATTTTCCTGTCAGTTGATTTGTGTGTATTGTCTATTTTTCCATCTTAAATCAACGTTGATTTTAATGAATCACCCAAAATTCGACGTTATCGACAACAATAGTGTTCTGTCACGTTTCCTCGGCTAAAAATTCGGATAAAATTCCAGTCTTCCTATATTTCATAATAATGATGGTTATTGTATTCCGTTTAATTCCGAGAATACGGCCTAATTCGTAATAATCATGGCCATCTTCCAAGGATTTAATGATTCTTTCTTTAAAATAACTAAAGTTTAATGAAAAACTTACACATTTCTATGAATTTCTTGAAATGGAATAGTCGATTCTGAAGAAGCTTCTGAAATATCTTCGAACATTTTGATAATTATTTGTTTTAAAAATGAAAATGTTTAGCTAATTAAATGTCCTTATGATAAATCAATGTCCTATAGTGTGTATTTTTTATTATAGAAATTTTGTGAACCGTGTGTGTATGTATTTAAATATTTTTCTTCCAACAGCGATTTTTTCTATCTTTCTATAGTGTAATTGTCAATTTAATGTCACCAAGCTAATTCAATGTCCTTTTCTGGCAATGACACACACACATTATTAATAGGTAAGTTAATATTTATATTATTAAATTTGCAAATCAATGGCCATTTGATGATAATCAATTGCCGGTTGGTGTAATGTAATTTATGTTTAACTACTTTAGCCATTTTAGAAATGGCTTTCAAGTAATTTTTTTTATTTAAAGAAAATTTCAAGACTTGAATTTTGATCCACATAGATATGAGATCATTTTTCAAGCTCTTAAATATTACTTTTTATCAACATTTTTATTATAAATTATAGTTAAATTTCAGGGCTTTTTAGGATTTTTATGAAGTTATTTTGAATTGTTTCGATATGACGTAAGTCAGATATATTTTTAACTATAAATAATTAAAGTAATTAGATAAATTTTATCATGTTCTATTAAAAAAACTAATATTGCATTTATTAAAAATTGAAGATAAATCTTACAAAATAATTTCTTTATTATCAATACAACTCAAAGTTGAGTTTTCGGAATTTTGGTCAAATTTTTTCTGTCATTTTTTCTAAAAATTTCTAAAAATGCCTGTAAATGAATTCATTACAACGAAAATTTACATATCGAAAATTTACATGCTTTTTTACTATATGTTGTGTTTGTGTCAGTTTATTTTTTCTACCACTTTCGCACTTTCTATACACACAATTCCGAAATTTAGTAACCTCTAATTCACGTTGGTGTGCACACCAGTTGAGGTGAGTCACCATTTACGTGAAAATAAAGTTACTCAATTTCAATTATACAATTCAGTTATTCAATTTTTTAAAAATGATTTTCAGGTAATTTTTTTAATTTCAGGTAAATTAGTATGACTAAAATCAAAATATACCCCTCTTGGTCTGGATCCTGACTTTGAAGAAATCACTTCTACGCATGAAGAAAATATAAGTTTCGGGGAAATTCCCTACAAATAGATGAATCTAATAACGATGAGACAAAAATTATTACCTGAAAACTGAAAGAACGAATCATCAACAACTCACGATTTTGAAGTTTAAAACTTCGTCTATTGCTTGTTAAACCAGTGATGTCAGTCAAGTTGGAGTCGAAATATGCCAATAAATCTCCTTTAGGAAAGAGCGGATTATCTTGTCTTAATTCGATTGAGAAAGGAAGCTCTAAGGACTTGTATTTAAAATTAATTTTTATTAAAATTCATTAACTTTCAAGATATTTTAGACAAGCACAGAAATCCGAACAAGGAGGCAGCGTCTAAACAAAGAAATTTTAATTATTTTTTAATCCATTAAGATTAAAAAATTAAATTATAATTTCAATTATGGCTAATTTGATTAAAACTTAACTTGTCATACTTTATGAAACTTGAAAATTTCTCCAATACAAATAGGAAAATTCGGAGAATGACAATATGAAGAGCGATATCTGCCAAGCAGGTCAATACAGATGAATACCATGTTACGGCATCTCAATCTAGTGCCGGGTGAACTGACCTATTGTTGTAGAAATCAATATTCGTTTAAAAATTTTGTGTTAAACAATTAAGCTTACACATTTCAGTTTTATTTCTCCTACGATATCGAAACATGGCATAATCAAAATCAAATATTATTTATTTAGGCAACATATAAAAATGACAAATTAACTGTAATGAAATTATAGAAATTTTAATTTAATGATAAATATAAACAAGTATCTTAAAAGAAATAATTATCATTTTCAATTTTAAACATTTTTTTTATTTTAAATCCATTGTTGGTGATATGTAGTTATGTTTAGATGGATTTATTATGCAAAATTGATATATGGAAATTTTTTAACCAAGCATTTCATAAAGATTTGACGAGTAGTGAATTATGTGCTACGTGGCACACTTTTTTTACTCCTCTTACTACTTGTATATAACAAAAACTAATAAATATTTTACTTTTAAAAAAATGAAAGGAATTTTATTTATTTTTATTAATTTTTTATAATTATTTAAATCTAATTTTTAAAATTATTTAGTTATTTTGTAAATAGATTTACTTTGCTATTATTATGAAGAAAACCCTTGTTATTGTTGGTTTCTTAGGGGTGTGTCACTTTCCCATTTTAAAATACGTTAGGGGTAATCATAATCGTTCGACTCTTCCCTAAGCACCTCCATGACTATTGCAATTTAAACCATTTGTGTACCCATGACGACGACCATGTTGGTACTGTACACAAAGGTGAAAAAAACAATGAGCAGGTGAGCTCTATTGCTAAAACTACTCCCCATTGTATTTTCTCTTCGGATTCTAGATGGCCGATAGAAGGTCTTACGTCATTATTCACTATGTATGCGGTTTTTAGATCATTTGTGGTCCTCAATTAAGGGTATTTCCAACTGTTCCCTTCTAAAATTTTTGCGCAGGGATCCGCCCTTATTGTCCATCTAATAATTATTGTTATATACTCCCTATAATATCCAAATTATCCTTCAAAAAATTTGAGCAGGGATTGGCCCTTATTCACAAGTTAATAAACATGTTTCCACACTTCTCATGAAAATTTGAGCAGGGATCTGCCTGTATTCCTAATCCTGAACGATCGAATATCTTAATTATTCGTGGCTTCTATAAAATTGCCTAAACCTACTTCCTCTACCGACAACAGTTCATAACTCTTCTAATATTTCTCCTAACTCAGAAATATCTATGAAAATAAAAGTCCTATACTTTCTAACTCTAAATAGGGCCCTAAACTATCGCAAATTGATTTTCCCCCTCTGACCGTTCATATCCCTATCTATATTCCTTACCCCGATGGACTCAACTGGCGAAATATCTGCCGACCAACAGCACGTAGTGCCGCCCTTCCACAAACCTTTCCCCAGCCCAGATCATCGACACATAAATATCAAGAAAAACCCAACCTAAATTATAATATTATTCAAAAAGGACAAAAATAACATACGCCAAACATAAGAATTAATTAAAAAACAAATTCCGTTAAAAATTTTATTAATTCCTAAAATTGTATAACATTAGACTTAACAACACCAAAATGAATAATACCATACCAATATTAACAATTAACTTCAATTTAAAATAACATTTTCTAAATAACAAAATAAATTAAATAAATAACATTAACGAAAATTAACTTCAATTTAAAATAACATTATCTAAATAACAAAATAAATTAACTAAATAACCTTAACGAAAATTTACTTCAATTTAAAATAACATAAGACCTAACAAAATTACATTACGCAAAACAAAAATCAAATTTACCTCACCGCGATGGCATGGAATCGAAAATTGAGAGCATATGTTCATTGCCAGTAAATGAATTGTTGTGTAACCAGTTGAGCGAGACCGTTTTTTTAAATGAAATTTCACTCAGTATTTATACTGATTGAATTATACGCCTACGCATTCTCTGCTGTTATATCCAATTAGAATGCGAGGCAATTCTGATTAATTTTTGCATGCATGCATGAATGTGTGCAATTATTATTTTTTAATTTAATTTATCAAAATTCTAATTTTTATTAACTTTTAAGATTTATTTTTATAAATTCTATAATTTAAATAGTTTTTTGCTAATTTTAATTTAGTTTTACAAGTTTTATAATTTAAATAAGTTCAGTTAATTTTACTTTAGTTTCATTAATTTAAACAATTTGGTTTTATAAGTTTTATAATTTAAATAATTTTGTTGGTTTTATTTTTAGTTTTCATTAAACAATTTAGTTTTATAAATTTTATGGTTTATCTAATTTTACTACTTTTATTCTACTTTTTATTATTTTACCAGTTTACTAGATAATTTATTTTAAATTTATTTATTTAGAAATTTTTCATTATTTTATTTATTGTTATTTTATTTCTTAGTTGTTAGCTATTCCGAATGTGATGTTTCTCCTAATTGTGATAGTGATTGCGACCTTTATTTTCGTTCCTTTATTTTATCACCCGGGTCTTATTTATCATCAATGTGTTATGTACTTTAATTTGTATTGATTGGTGTTTTAATTTAACTTGGTGCGATTTTTATGTTATGTATTTTTGATTCATTAAAACAAGCTCTCGATTCTCGGTTCTAGCCCAACATTATCATGTGTGATAACATAATTCCAGAAAAATGTAAAGGATAGAAATTATATTGAAAAGCGGAACAATATTTAAAGAAACAAAGAATAAAATTAACTAAACAAAAATCACAGAAAATAGAAGTGGAGTTAAATTAAAAAATACAAAAAATATTAATGTGATAACAGGCAAATTAAAATAAAAGAAAGAATTGATCATAATATACTTAATTATAAAAAATTGTTAAAATCAGAAAAATAACTAAAAAGTAACCGAAATCACCGATCAAAATAAATAGTTAGAAGGTAGTTATAAAAAAATAATGGAAAAAAGAAAGAATGACTGAAAAGGCTCAATATTTTTTCTATTCGTTTATAATGCTCTTCTAATGTTTTTGAGAAAATCAGGATATCATCTAAGTATACTACCGCTTCTATCCAATTCAATTCTCCTAGTACTCTATACATAAGTTTTTGAAATGTTCCTGGTGCCGCTGCAATTCTGAAAGGCATTTTATTAAAGCAATACTGCTTATTTTTAGTTGAAAATGCCGTTTTCATTTGAGTCCTCTTCTAGTTCGATTTGATAATATGCATTTCCTAGATCTATTGTTGAAAAATACTTAGATCCATTCAAACCATCTAATAATTCATTCATGTTTGGCATTGGGAACACCGGTCTTTCTGGTACGTTATTCAGAGCTCTAAAATGTAAGCATAATGATGTATTCCATGGTGATTCACATTCCTTGATAATACCAAACCGTTCCATTGCTTTTATATGTTCCTCGATTTTATCCAGAAAATGAGTTGGTTATCTTGTCGGGTTGAGTGCTATAGGTTTGCTCGCCGCAATTATTTTGTGATGCCTTAAGTCTGTCTTCTCCACATCCCTTTTGTGTTTCATAAAAACTTTGTCGCATTTGTTTAATAAGTTATTAATACCCATATCTTCAACTTTTCTTTCGGTAATACCTTCTATGAAATTTACTGACAATATTGATGACTTTATCGTATGAATCCGACTATCATTTATACAATCATCGATATCCAGCCGAATACTAAATTCCTCCAAGAAATTCATTCCACCAATCACTTGAGATCTTGTACGACGTGGAATATGTTAACGACGGATTAGTATCTAAGTTCAAAAAATGCTTTCGTGTTAGATTGATCTCGTCTAATGGTGAGTCATTGTAAAGATCGATAAGTTCGTTGGACATGAAAGTGTTAGATCCAAACAAAAGTTGTGAAGGAGACACACCATTTGAACGATTGAGTGTGTTGTGCTATCCTAGTAAAACAATGGTAACGCTTTGACCCATGAAGTTAAAGTTGAGAGTATTCTGAGAGACGCTGTCAAAGTCCGATGAGCGTGTTCGACGAGACCGTTTGTTTGCGGATATTAAGAGCTGGTTCTTAAGTATTTTATGCCGAGGTTGGATGTAAGATGTTCAAAAAGATCCGATTCGAATTGTGCACCTTGGTCAGTGATGATAGAGGTTGGAATTCCATAACGTATAAACCAGGTGGATACTAAAGCTTGTGCCACCGTGTGACAGGGACAGGAACGGCCTCAAAGCATCGTGTTTTCCGATCAATCATTGTCAGGATGTAACAAAATCCGTCGTCTGCCGGTAGTTTACCGACTAGGTCAATGTGAAGAGTGTCGAATCTCGAACCCGTTGGAAAAGGAGTGATTGGTGGTGCAGTGTGTCGGTTCACTTTGTGTTGTTGGCAGCCGTCACATGCAGACACTCACATTTTTACATCTTTGAATAATGAGAACCATGTGACTTTTTGGCGTAGGAGATGGTATGTGGACTTAATTCCTGGGTGGTGCAAGTTTTGAATGGCGAGAAATGCTTCTTTCCGAAGCGAAGAGTGTGGGATTGGTCTGAGAGTGTTTTTATACATTGAATCATAATGTGTACCGTCTATTGTCTGTAGCGAGTTTTTGAAATGAACGAGATTTTCTAATGTCGGTGGGGTTGAACGGACAACATCTTGAGTAATTATTGGGGTTAATGAGATAGATACTGAAATGTTTCTGGAAAGATAGTCAGTGATTACATTATCTTTACCGGAGACATGGGCTAAATTAATGTCGAAGGATGATAGGTATGTTTTCTGACGATGTACCTGTTTGATGGGTCTTTCATGGTGAGTCAGTGGATAAGAGGTTTGTGATCAGTGAAGACTGTGAAATGTCTACCTTCTTAAATGTGACCAAAATACTTAACAGCTAAAAATTGCACGTAATTCTCTGTCGAATGCACTGTACTTTGACTCTGCCAATGAAATTTTTCTAAAGAAAAATTCTATTCGGAGTGAAACACTGTCTTTAATTTGATGAAGGACTGCGCCAACGGCGATATTTGATGCATCTGTTGTGAGTGTGAATGGGAGGTCATGCCTTGGGTAGTGAAGAGTTGTAATCTTGGATAAAGCGTCTTCGACTGTGTTGAATGCGTCAGGTGTTGTGTCGGACTAGTTAATGGTGGTGTTTTTCTTTCATTTGTTCAGTTCTGAAAGAGGTGCCGTTATGTGTGATGCGTTTTTTATGAATCTGTGCAGAAATTGACAATGCCCAAAAAGCTACGTAGTTGTGTTACGGTGGCGGGTAATGGAAAGCTGCGGATTACGTCAAGTCGTTTAGGAAAAGGTTCGCAATCCGTAGATGAGAGTATGTGACCAAGGAATCTGACACGTTTTTGAAAGAAATTGCATTTATTTACATTGATATATACGTTATAACGGTTCAATATGTCAAAAACAGTGTGTAGATCTTTGTTGTGGGTGTCGCGGTCGGGTGATGCTACGATTATATCGTCGAGGTATGCAAAAGCATGGTGGATGTCCCAGAAAATTGTGTCCATGAAGCGTTGTAAAGACTGAGCTGCATTCCTTAGGTCGAAAGGCATGAACATGTATTCGAAATTTCCAAATAGTGTGGTTACAGCGGTTTTGGGAACGTAATGCACAGGAAACTGATGGTAGGCTTTCGAGAGCTCAATAGTTGAAAATATGGTGGATTGTGAAAAGCGGATTATTAAATCTTTGATTAGTGGCATTTGGTATGCATCGTGAACGGTCACTTGATTAAGTTGACGGTAGTCGCCACACGGCCTGAGTAAACATTCTTTCTTGGTGACTACGTGTATTGGTGATGCCCATGGAGATGAAGAACGGCGTATAATGCCTGCATTCTCTATACTGGTGAATTCGGCTTTAACTGCGTCGAGTTTGATGGGTGGGAGGGTCTGGCTCGGTTGTGATGTGGTATGCATGGCAATGTCGGAATATAATGAGTCGATAGAGTTGTAGGTGGTATGGTAGGGGATTTTGTGATGAGGTTTAGTATGTGGTTGAGATTGTCTCGATTTTGTCGTGCATTGGCTATGAATTAGGTGAGTGGTGGATATCTGACATGTGTTTATTGCGTTCTATCGTGTCAGTAAATTGGATAATGTTGATTTGGGTCGTTGGAGATGTCTGTGTAGAGATTGATGTTTTGTTTGGTGATACATTTGTGGATATAGGATTGAGATGTCTGTCGATTTTTGCAGTTTATCATGAGGGATTATTCGCTGATGAAATCGAAGCCTAGTATTGGATGAATTGTGTCTGCTATATAGAAATTGTGAGAGAAAGTTGAGTTCAATGTCTGTAGATTGAATGAAAGTTTTTTTGTTCCCAAAAATTGTATCGGGGTGCCGTTGGCTGCCAATACGGTGAAAGGGTATATGAGATCTGGAGTTATAGTGGTTGGGAGAATCGAAAATGAATTGATGATTGAATTGATGAGTGAATGATTAACTGAATTGATGAGCTGGAATTGCTTCAACTGTAAAAATGTTGTTTATCGCAAAGCCACCGCTGAAAATCCAGGGTTTACAGACGGTGAAGTTAGTTTATTGAGTAGGAATTGGAGTAGTTTTTGTCGTATTGTGGTTTGTTTAAGTTACAAAAGTACAGCCTGAAAGGCATTTCTGTGCATGTAACCCGAAGAGATTATGGTAATTGCAGATGGCAATAACTCTTAAGGTTAACGGGGGGTTTGGCCAAGAACATCCTATGTTACATGTTCTAGCGTCCGATGAAAACATTTTCTGAAAAAACAAGTCATAGGTGGAATAGAATTCGACCTGTCAATTCTTTGGGAGTATGGAATTTGTCGAGGGGAGTTAGTTAATGTGGTTACAGCTTTTGTCAAGGAGTATATCTGTTCTTGAAGCAAGGGGTCGGAGACGGATGAGATGGATGAGGGTGTGTTACGAATAGGTGGTCTGTTGATCAATTTATCAGCGATTTTGCCAGGTGGAAAGGATCATCTGAATCGACGAGGAGTAGGGAGGTTTTGACGTGATGTTGGAGCTCTGTTAAAAAATAGTGGTATAGGATAGCAGTGTTCTTTAATAGATCGGTATGAGAATTTTCTAGTTCTCGTACGAGTTGGGATAAAAATGATGATGGTGCTTGGCATGCGTATGGAGTGGGTTTTGATAGTTTCTCGATTGATGAAGTGTTTGTGGGTGAGTATTTCTTATGTATCGCTGTTTTGATGGACTCGAAAGGGTTTTAGAGTCTAATGCGGCAGCAATTTGTGAACCTAATTCTGACATTAATTCGTCAAGTATCGCGTCTAACAAGAGGTCTTGTCTAGATTTAGGGTTTGCATTTGTGTGCGACTCAAAAATGCGGAACCAAGATGATGGGGGTGCCGTCTGAGTCTAAAAATATTAATTGAATTCGACCGATGGGCGTGGATGATTGATGTTCAATGTTTGTTTTGACGCCACCTCTTGCCCTGAAAAAAAGTGTGACGATTGATTGTTCCTGGATTGAAAAGGCTCGAAAAGACTCCGTTATTTAAGGTGAAAAACTCGTTTTCGTCTATTAAAAAATGTTTCGATACACGGACTTGGAACAAGATGTTGTTGTGACGGACAGTAATGCTGCGCGTTTTCTTATTAATTAAAGTTGGGTTTTTGGGTTTGGGAGATTGGTGGAAAAAGAAAAATATAACATAATAATTGAACATTTCTAATACATTATATATAAATTTATTAAAGGAAAATGTCTTAATAAAAGTCTTAAGGACAATTATTCATGTAATTTCTACTGTAAATTTAAAAATTACTATTAAAGAAAGAAGAACATTTACATTTGTCACTTGACACTAATTGTAAAGACATACAATTGATTTGAACAAAGAATTTATTGTAATTAACATTGTTGAAGATCTTGAATATCATCAAAGATATCATTGTGAATAAGACGAAGGTTTTTGTTTCCTGTAATTCTGACATATTTGATTCATTGATTTTGACTCGATTTGATGATTCTTCAACTTGTTTGACTTCAGTGACTTCGTTAGACATGTTTGAATTTGATGATTTTTTTAATTGAATTTGATGATGATTTTCGAAAATAGTGAAAGTAAAAGATTATTTAAACAATTGTTTTTAATTTTTAATTTAATTAATTCAATAATATATTTTTAGTTCAATTATTAAATTGATAAAAGGGCTAGTCGGAGGCACTACAACTGGAATGAATAAAATTAATTTAAATTCTAATATAAAGATAATAGACTAAAATAAATAAAATTAATATGCATAAAAAATTTTAGTATATAAGCGACCCGCAAAATTAGTTTAATCGCCAAAAATTAGCGTCTTGACTATTCGAAGGGTAATCCAGAGAATAATTTAAAACCGAAACAGAAACATAATCCGCACCTATTATAGATCAGTTGATTTTGAAAGTTTTGAAAAATAAATTGTACATTTTAAAAGGTGAATTTTATTTCTGAATAAATTTTAGCTATTTACTCAGTTATATAAGAACCAGTAAGTTGGGGTTTTCAAACAGTGAGACCTCAACACAAACGTCAGTAGTAGGTCCATTTTATTTTCAAACATTTTGGGCCATCTATTGTAAAAGCCCTAAATATATTGCAGTTTTGATAATTTTTTTGTTTTTCAATATTTTAAATATTTAATTAATTCAATATTTTTTATTTTATAAAATAGATTTTGTCGCTTTGTAATTAAATTATTAATTTTTTAGATTTTTTCAGTAATTAATATGAAGATTACTGGATTAAAACAAAGGTGAAATAATCTTGCTTATATTATATTACTGAGACAACTGTTAAAGTAAAAACATATGTAAATTAGATAAAGAATTCAAAACAAATTTCAATGAAGTAAATAAATAATCACGGTAAAAATTTATTTTAATGAAATGTCAAGGTGTCGAACGCATGTGGAATGAAAATGATTGCATTAGTGAAATGGTTAGATTTTGCAAGCGATAAACTGTAACAATGAATCTAATACACTATTATAATTGGTTTGATAGTAGTCATAGCAATAGATTGATGAGCACACAGATCAAAGCAACTCGTGATATCAAAGTTCTAATATTAATATATTAGTCTATTTTTATCGAAATTTGTTTTGGAACAGACATTTCTTCGTAGGTGTAGCAAATAAGTCATTCTATCAATATTCATTGAAATATGAGTTGACTTTTTTAAGTGAGGTCACTATATTTTATAATGAGGTATTTTAGATGTTTCAATAAATTAAAAAATATTCAAAATCTAGCAGCGAACTTTTGGGCGCTTTGTAGTTATAGGTTTATTATTCAAGAAGATATTAACGATGTCTGGAGACAATAAAAGGTAGATGTGTTACATCAATGGCGGATTTTATTTCCTTGTATTTTGTAGAGTACATTTGTTAAATGTCGAATAAAAATGAATTATAAGCAAAAAATTATTTTTAAATATTTACGGCAAATTTCTTTGAAAACGATTTATCTACGTTCTCGAGATTTAAACTAATGCCAATCCCGATAAGCATTATTTTGTAATTTGGTCGATATAGCCATTAATTTATTGATTCGGTACTGCCAGATTTCATCAGATAGAAAAAAAGATACTTAACGCATTTATTCACAAGAGATATTAATTATTAAATATTTTGATATAAGCACACCACAATATTTCCTGTACAATAGCTTAATTCACCCAAGGGGACATTTGAAAGAAAATCTGACATTTTCCATTAACTTCGTTATTCCTAAGATCAAAAAAACCAAAGTAGACAACAAAATATTACAATAATAATTTTCAATGGATAATATTCAATATAGTTTAAAACAAAACATGAATATTTATTCAAACAATATCTAATTATGTATTCAACGTTTAAATAATGATTATGAAAGCCCTTGTATTATAATATTAAGGAACGTATATTAAAGTGAAACCATGCATTGAGGACACTGACTAGATCTTATCAGCCAATCATTTATGCAATTCTGATGAAATATATGTAGACAGGGTAAACATCTCACTTTTTCAAATTTTTGAAATTCACATAAACATATAATGCATCTAAAATATGACTGTCAGAAATAATGGATAGAAAGTAAAAATTTTACTCGGCTATTTTGTCTATATCATATATAGATACAGGTAGGTTTTCAATGCGATCTAATCTTTTAGCTATTTCAAATTGTTCTTCTTCATTTAATTCAGACAAATGTCTACTTAAATTTGGTGTAATAAAATAATTGCACTAAGATAAATTTAAAAATTGACGTGATTAAAATATATAGATTTCTCACCGGATTTTCACAGCGTTCTTGAACATCTAAAATTTCTGAATCACATTCTTCTAAATGAGAATGAATTCTAAATCTAAAACAACAACAAATTCTTTCACGGAAAGTAGTATTGCCCATTAGTCAGATGATCGTTTGAATATTAAAACAAACATTATTATTATATGAGATTTAAAAGAAATTAAGTATATAAATTAAAATTATTTTTATTTTTATTAACTATAACTTCAAATTTATGAAAGATTGTAAAAATATTTTGATAGTTTAGACTCTAAACTGTAGAGTAAAAAACTATGAAAACAGTTTTCATAAATATAAAATTGAGTTATGATTAGTTATTCGTAATACCGCTGAGTTAGAAAACAAATTGCTATTAAGATGTTTAATCCCATCAGAAAATAAAGACAGTGAAAATTATTCTTTAAATCATTAAACACATAGAATAATGTAAAAATAAAGACAAGTTATAAATACATAATAAATGATTAGATAGAATAACGAAATAAGTGTTGGGTCTTACAGAAGACAAGATCAAGCATTGCTTAGGATAAGGTAATCCGTTGTCAGATGACCACATAACACTAACTTTCTGTATTGCCGTGGTGACAGACCATGTTAGTTCTGCATGTAATGGTTGGACGTCAGGAGACAGGTGAGCCTTGTCCGCAAGACTACTTTCGGCTTGACACCCATAGGATATTCTAAAAGGCCGATAAACGTCTTTCAGGTTTCGACTTCTTGAAGTTATTAAGTGACCTAAGATTAGCGACATTCAGAACGTTGTCAAGCATTGAACTGACGGTGATTACGACTGTTAGTATATCCGGTGCTTTCTTTCTGGGAAAAAGGTGCCGGAACGTATCTGAAATATGCTTTATATGCAAAAAAATGACGCTGAAATTACCTAACAAATAAAATAATTATGCAGGACACAAAATATACACTTATTAGTTATTAGTAACTTATTACCGATAAATTTTATAATGTAGAAAAAATGTAAAGAAAAATGAAATCGTTAAGTTGTTTATAGCAAATTCAATAATTTTTTCTAATTTTCGTCAGACAAATCATCTCGACTCCTTTCCTTGCTCTTAGTGTCTACAGCAGAATGTCTTCCCTGAAGTAACCATAAATCAACATACTTCGAAGGATTTGATTGTAATTGACTATTTGAAATGCCAGAAATAGACAAAAAGCCAAAACATATGTCAATTTTTTAAAATCATTCAGCGAAAAAGGTGCCGGAACGCCGTTCCGGAGCGTTCCTGCAAAAAAGAGCACTGAGTATAACGTTTTCGTATGGAAGTAATGGGATTTGATTTATACAAATGTTCTACGACGGTCGCTTTTCAAGTACCTGTCATTTTTGCATTCTTTGCAAAGGTTTTCCTGTCAGGATATCTATGCCGGCACTGATAAACGGCGGTGGGCCCATGAAGAAAATTTAAGAAGGAAGAACGATAGGAATTGATTGTTAGACAGCTGAGAACTGGGAACGATGTTGGCCAATTCGGCTAATGGCATATTCGGTATTAGGATTCTCATCCGTTAGAACATTAATATCCATTTTCAAATCACTAAATAATTCCATAAATTTTATTTAACAAATTATACACTCAAAAACTTGTCTCTTCTTATTTTTGTCATTTAAACAAATTTCAGTTTTTCTTTTAAAATATTTTTTGATAAAAATATATTTTAAATTTAACAAAACTTCTAATTAATCTTTAAGAATCTTTCAACTTCCTCATATTCGGAATCTGAGGTGCTACTCTGTCTGAATATTCACCCAGCAGATCTTTGACTTTGTTCCTGCTTTAAACTTCTCTGTGCTTAGCTCTCCAAGATTAGTTCATTCAAGCATTGTTCCAGCCTCTTTTTTTGCGCCTCTTTTATTTGTTCTGGAGAGAACCACGTTCCCTCAAGGCGGTAAATTTTTTACTTGAGGAACCCAATATGGGCATCACATTGTCGCAGGCCATCGTTAGTGGCGGCACACAAGTATCAAGGTTGTAGGAATTTTGTAGTTGACTGCATTACCTTCTAGAATTATCAAGAGAAGGATAATAAACCATTATGATCAAGTTTTTGAAGAAAATTTATTATTAAACGCAAGGACAAGCAAAGTGTAAGATCCAATTTTGACCAAGTTAATGATGATGAATACGTTATTATATTATCTTCGAGATTTCACTAGGAATCATAGTGAAAACGAAGTAAGGATGACTATTAGACAATATATCTAACCACGATAGTATAGACGCAAAATATACTTGACTTTGATGGTGGTCATCCTTGAGTCCAAAGATTTCAAGAAATATTTACTTTTGCTGAGAAACGAATTCAATAATGGTGGCTATGCAAAACATGGAAGAATCCCGTGTGGAAGCAATTACTATAGAAATATTACTACCCAGCGGAACACTATTTGTATGAGTAATAATCACGTCGTAAAGTGAATAATGCCAACTATCATAACAAAAATACTAGTATTAGAAGTAGGACTTTTAATAACAATGTCAACCATAATAATAATCCCCATAATGGTAAGAACAATAGTGTTGGGTTAGAACTGATTTCTAAACTCAAAGTTAGGAAGGGGTCAAAATGTGTCAGTACACAATACACACAACTAGCATTAACTTTACTTAAATAAAATATATAAAAACACCAAATTAACAATGATAATAAAGAGATAATATACCCAAAAATAAAACATCTGAATTAAAAATAAAATAAAACACGAGCAAGAAGTATCACACGAAAACTTACTCAAATGTAACCGAAAGACAAAAAACAACAAAAACAAATTCGAATGAAGGCGATTAGTAAAAATTAAAAAGAGAAATTAAAGAAAATCTCCATAAAATCTTACGGAAAGAGAATTTTGAATAAATTCCAGAACAATCCAAAAATGGCGATATCCATCATGGCCGCCAAACTAACCAATAAAATTTATAAAAAATAAATATTTTAGTTTAAAATATAAAAATTTTAGAAAAGATATCACAAAAAACAATTAAAAAATAAGAAATAGATTAAATTTAGCATGGAATGTTCTGGAAATGCCGAAATTCATCATGGAGGCAAATTTAATAAAAAATAATTCAAAAATAAAATTTCAAAAATAAAAACAAAAAATTCTTACTGAAAAATCGCCATCAAAATCGATAAAAATTAAAAATCGAATGTTCTAGAATTAAAATAATTCGAATTTGTTTTACTGCATCAATGCACGCATGCATACTTGCATACCGAACAGAGGTTATATAAACTAACACATTTCGTCAATTTTCAATAATTACTCTTATGTCAAAATTTCGATCTTGATTTTTCTGAGATTGTAAGTAAGGGATTTTCATTAATATATGAGTTATCATATTTACAGATGATTTTTTAATTCTTTATGTTCAAATCTTTATCAATGATTTAGAGGGATTGACTGAGATGCCCGTTGTTGACAATTTCAACACGAGATCCCAACCAATCCAGCATCTATGCTAGTGTATGAGGTCCACAACCTGCAAATGCAAGAATTAAAATGATTTACCAACCCGGACTGGCGGTTGACTACATTGTGTATATGGTGTAGTGTATTTGCTTTAAAATACTTCGTGGTGACCAACTTAGTTTGGTGATAAATATGTTTCAAATTGATCTATTTGCGGTTACAACGGGGTTTTTGGTTCGGCGGTAGCTGCATTGCTTACATAACAATAGGGCTTATCGTAGTGAGCACAGTGTGGCCACGAAAGTAAGCAAAAATCTTTTTTGTTAAATTGACTATTTCTCGCAAGTAAATAACATAACTCAACTTACATCTAAACTACATGAGATACACATCACTAGGATTGTAAACGGTGGAAAATCCCCAGACTCAAAATCGTCACAATACACTTATCTCTGATTATAACCATTTGTCGAATAAAATGATCTTCTTCTTGTAAAGATCTTTGGTTAAAATTACCAATTTCATTTATTCTAAAATATGCCTATTCTATAAAAAACATTGATACTCCTTTTAGCTAACAATACTAATTACTTCATTTATGAAGTATTGTCATTCTATTTAGCAGAGTTCAATTGAAAAAAATACCTAAAATCTTGATCTACCCTATACATGCATCTATTCATCCTAAGGCTAACTCAAATCACTTAATTCTATTACTTATAAAGTATTATCATTCTACTTAACAATGTTCATTTGAAAAATAAATACCTAAAATCTTTATCTACTTCTACATATGTTCCTATTCATTTTTATATTCACTATAGTCACTTAATTTCATTATTTATAAGATGTTATTATTTTAGTTAGTAGTTTCTCTTTACAAAATAACCCCTAAAAATCTTGATCCACCCCAATATCTTAATGTTGATTATTATTTATACAAATAAAATTTATATATATAAATATAATTTATAAATTTGCCTAAAAACCCCCCTCGAGTTGTATGATAGTCAAAATCAATGTTAAAAATACTAATTTAAAATACATATATGTATAATAAACTCATAAAACTATAATTTATACAATTTTCCAAATTACCCCACTAAGTTACAGAATAGCTGAAAACAATGTTTATAGTAATAGTCTAAATCATAAATATATATATATATATATATATATATATATATATATATATATATATATATATATATATATATATATATATATATATATATATATATATATATATATATATATATATATATATATATATATATATATATATATATATATATATATATATATATATATATTTATGATTTAGACTATTACTTCATTTACATATTCTTTCACAATGTTGAGAGATTATATCCATTTTAATTTCTCGATAAAAATGTTGAATCCCTGAAATAGTCATAAAATACTTGATAAAAAACCAACTACCCGGTTCAAGGAGAGAGACTCTGTAACTCAAGGGTATGAGTTACCAATCCGGCAGAAAGAACCTCAATCCTGGTAGCAGACCGACATTATGACGAGCCGTTTTGCATCTGTGTCTCTAAATATGGGGGAATAACTAGGTGATTACGCTGGACCGGACAACCCGCCTAAGTGATGACAAGTTAAGAATCTACGGGGGATTCTGACAACTTGCCAAGCACCGACAGTGCTGAATTGTTCAGCGAATAGGCATTTATGATATATATTTAAAATTAAAAATATTAAATTTACCATTATCGATTTGAGAAAATTCAAAATATCAAAATTATGTTGCTTATAAAAAGGTGATTTAAAAGGTGATTTAAACACCTTGGATTAAATTTTTATTTTATTATTAATTGAAAATTTGATTCTAAAATAAAAGGAAATCTGGATAATTAAACTCAACTTTAATTTAATCTAGGTTCGATTGAGTTGGAATTAAGTATTAATTATTAGTATTTTGATTGAACAGGAAGTTAACCCAACATAAACCTAGAGTTGCCAGATTTTCACCAAGACAAATCGGGACAATCCTGAAAAAAACTGGGACGTCTGGCAACCCTAGGTAACTATATAAAAATTAAAATAATAAACCAAGTATAAATATAAAAATCAATAAACTCACATATTTTTAAATAATTTAATAGCTTTAAATATTGTAAATAAAAATGTAACTTTCCCACGCCGGCAACAGATTAAATTAAACAAAATCAGAACTTAACCATCTGTTATTCATAACAAAAACAAACTACCCAACAGGAAAAGTTTCACATTAAAACCCATCCAACAAGAAAGCTAATTCGAAAAATAGAAAAAGTGTGATAAATAAACGAAACTTTGGAGGGAGTTGTCCTCCAAAATTTTTAATTTTGTTTGCAATACTGCAATGCAAAAAAACCGGAACAATTGAGTGTCCCGAAGACCTCTTTCGGGACACCGGACAATGATCTCAAAACCGGGACAATCCCGGAAAACCAGGACGTCTGGCAACCCTACATAAACCTGAATTATGTATGGTATTTTAATAAATAATTGTTAACTTTCACTAGAAAGTCGCCATAAAACGTGTGCACGTGTGCCTGAATTGACGAAAATGATGTGTGTGAGAGATAAGTTGGACGAATAGGTCATGGTATAGGAAGACAATCTGGTGAAGGAACTAAGCAAAATCGGACACAAGCCTCCTATCGGCAGTACGTGAACCAAAGGAGTGCCCGACAATTATAGTGCGGATAGTGCGCTCACTTCTTGCGAGCACTCACCCTCTTGATACATTACCAACGTTGATCGCTGAACATTGGAGAAAATGTTGTTTGTATTCTGGGTTACGCTGGAAACAGCACGCAAGGTGAAATGTTGGTCACCTGTAGAGTTGGGTTTCGAGAATTTTCCGATGAGAATTCTCGAGAAATTTTCGAGATTTTCCATCCCGAATCTCGAGAATTTAAATTTTTAACATTTCGGGAAATCCCAAATCTCGAGAATTTCTCAAAATTTCTCGAGAAATCCGGGGTTTTTTTTAAAATTTTTTTAATCAAACATTCATTAAAAAACATTTTTTTTAAAACTTGAAAGATAATTTTTTTGAAATAAATAAGTATACCTCTTTTCTTATCTGGATTTTTTTAATCAAGTAATCATTGAAAAAAATATTTTTTAAAAATTGAATGATAAATTTTTTGAAATAATTTAAGTATACGATTTGTTTTTCTTACTTAGAAAAGTGACACATTGCGTGAAGTGTAACATCATTAGCTATAATTTCATTTCAATTTTTATTTTGTGGTAAGCGGTTGTGCTGTATAATCTGTTTGTATCGGTAAGTTAAATTTAATTCTATTTAAAAACCAATTCAAATACATGAATATTAAATTTTCAGCATTTAATATCATGAGTTCGGAAAACGATCATGACCAAGTGTGTAAGTTTTTCAAACGATTTGAAGATGAAGCTACATGTTTGAAATGCAATAAAATCATTAAATGCAAGTCATCATCAACATCTGGACTTCATCGTCACCTGGATAGGATCCATAGCATGAAGCGAAGGGAACATGAGTCTGAAAAAAATGGACCATTAGCCAAGCGACCGCGAACACTTCACAGCTTTTTAAATAGTTCTACAATTACGTCTTCTGCATCGCTTGAACAAATTATAGCAAAATTGGCGGCAAAAGATGGAATTTCAATCAAAGCTATAACAAAAAGTGAGTTCATACGCAATAGCATCGGTTCTTTGGGATTACGTCTTTCAAAATGTCACAAACCTGTTCTTTGTTTGGTCATGAACTACTGTGCGACCATCAAATGTGATTTGAGGAATAAAATTGCAAATTTAAAATCGGAACAACGTAAGTTTGGCTTGCGCATAGGCGAGTGGACAAGCGTTCGAAACCGACGTTACATGAACATTTATATCTCTTATGACGACGGAGAATCTGACAACCTTGGGCTTGTGCGAATTCAGGGATCATGTCCCTCAGTAAAAGTATATGAGCTCTTAGATGCAAAGCTTTCAGACTTCAATTTGAACCTCCAGTCGGACATCGTCTCTATTACAAGTGATGGTGCCAATGTGATGATCAAATTCGAGAAACTATCACCAGCGCATCAACAGTTATGCTACAATCACGGCATACCCTTGCCAGTTATGGAGCTAATGTATCAGAAACGAAAACATACAAACAGGGTATACGAAAGTGATGTAAGCGATGGAACCACCGATGGTGAAAATAATAATGAAAACGATGTAGGTTGCGGTGAGGATTCGGATGAGGAAGGCAGTCGAAGCGATGAAGATGAAGACAATTCAGCCAATACGCCTCCTTCCGGGGAAAACGATTCTGATGACATGGACGGTGATGTCATATTCGTTTCTGATAAAACGGTCACTTTAAAGTCGGATTTTGAAATCGTATGCAAAGTCCGCAAGATTGTTTTGAAATTCAAGAACTCGCCGGTACGAAATGCTCTATTGCAGAGTTATGTTAAAGAAGTTGAGAAAAAGAGCTTTTCTTGCTTTTGGATTGTAAGACACGTTAGTAGTGGGGATATTACCCTAATGGACACAGGCCTCCCACTGTTTTCATGTTTTATAGCCATTTTGCCCCTAAAAACGCACAAAAAACACAAAAAGCCCTTAAAAACGCACATTTTTTATTTTCCTCATTTTGCAAGATTTAAAAACATATGCGTTTAAGCCCGTAAAACTGTAAAAAAACATCGATAAAGATATGAAAAACGTATATCGGCCTGCGTCCATTAGGGTAATATCCCCACTACTTGGAGGAACGCAGGTCTCGAGGCTTGCGAATGCAACATGTGCTGGACTCGAAGCTTGCTGGTCTCGAAGCTTGGTGTTATAAAAAAAATAAAAAAATAAAAAAATGAAAAAATAAAAAATAAAAAAATAAAAAATAAAAAAATAAAAAATAAAAAAATAAAAAAATAAAAATTTTAAAAAAATAGAAAACATAGGATCCAGTAAAAAAATTTATTCTAAAAATGAACTGTAATATTTGCAATAAAGTTTTTAAAAATAAAACAGGGTTAATGTCCCACTACAAGTCGAAGGCTCACTTACTAAAAGAAAATAATCTTAATGACACAAATTCTAAACTCTGTCCTAAATGTAAAGAAGATATCTGCATTCAGGATATAATAAACATTTTGAAAATTGTATCGGAAAACTTAGAGAAGTATTTACATGCCCTCATTGTAACTTTTCAACAAAAATGAATTTCTATTATCAAAGACATTTAATAGGACACTTAAAAGAGAATCCAACACGAAGTCTACCTAATGAAAGAAACTCCGACGAAGAAGAATGCTTTTCAGAAGGAGAACCTGATCATGTTGAAAGAGAAAAATATAACTGGGATAATTTTAATCACATAGATGAATTTAAATTAAAAATTAATGCACCTGCAACCCCTGGAGAATACATAAAGAGAAATAAAAAAAATATAAAAGATTCTTTCTGTGAAGCTTTAAAAAATTATAAAGCATCAAGGTATAATGTTATAAAATATAAAATCACAATCAAAGCAAAATACTGGAGAGGACCAGTAAGCCAAGAAGAAGCAGAACCCTTAGATGTTGAAATCCCAATGCCTTTTAAATATTTATTTTCAACTAGAGGATTTAATAAAACCATCAAAGAAATAATTCAAGCAGTAGAAGCAAAACAAGAAGAGATTGAAAATGAATTAGGAGATTCAAACTTAGTATTCCATAGCTTCCAATCTTTAGTAATTGATTATTGGAGAGGATTACCACCTAATCCTAAATCCTATATTCCTACACCATTTAAATCTAGAAATATTATAAACGTACAGAATAAGGATAACAAATGTTTCATGTGGTCAATACTTGCACATTTACATCCTCAAGTTGATAACCCTCAAAGAGTTTCAAAATACAAAGAATATGAAAATGAATTAATATTCCCTCGTGAGTTCATGCATCCAATGAAACTAGAAGACATTGCAGAATTTGAAAGACTAAATAATCTTAAACTTAATATTTATGAACACGTTAAAGGATGGGGACATGGATACAGAGATATTATTCCAATTTATATTTCTGACTATGAAATACAGGGTAATGAAGTACAAGGAAGCGATAGGGAGATATATCTTTTAATCTTGGAAGATGAAAATAATCAACATTATGTTTTAATAAAAAACTTTCAAGCCTTTACATCACCAGAGAATCGAACTTGTGGAGGTGGAACATGTAAAAGATGTCTTCATTATTCAACAACTAAAAACTCCATGATTAAGCATGCAAGATTTTGTGAAAAGGATTCACCAGCTTTAATTAGAATGCCTACAGATCCCAAGATGCATTTTAAAAACTTTTCAAATTTATTACAAACATTAGGAGTTGTCTACGGAGACTTTGAATCTATAAATTATAAACAAGATCTAGTCAATCAATATTTAAAAATAATAGAAAAAAATAAACTCATGGATGCATGGAAAGCCTCTAAACAAAAGGAGAAGCCAACAAGGTTAAAGGCCTTTCTAAGAAAAAATAATAAACCTAATAGTGTTAAAAAAACTAAACAATTACCATCTGCCTATAAATTATTATTTAAAAGTAATTATCCCGAAGTCATGGAATCTAGAGAATATGCATTTCAAGGAACCTCAGAAGATGTCTTGGATCATTTTACTACAAGTATAAATCTCCTAGAACATGACATATTTGAAGCATTAAAAACAAAGTATCCTAAAAATATTTCATATCAACAATTGGAAGAATATAAAAATACTTCCAACTGCTGGATGTGCAAACAAGAGTTTGTGGACCCCAGTGATGAGGAATCAGATTATGGGGAATACGATGATGAAGAATCCAATCCTGAAAATAATTATAAAGAATCTGATAAAGTCCTCGATCATGACCATTTAAAAAGTGATAATAATTATCGAGGAGCAGCCCATAGAGGTTGCAATCTTAAATGTCATACACCCAAATTTGTGCCAGTTATATTTCATAATCTTTTTGGTTATGACATACATCTATTTATAAAACAATTAGCAGAAAATGCCCAAAACTCTTTCAAGGTTATAGGACTTACAAAAGAAAAATATAAATCACTTGAATATGGGAAATTAAAATTTATAGATTCCTTAAACTTTCTCCAAATGTCTTTAGATGGCATAGCAAAAACATTAAAACCAGAAGATTTTAAAATCACTCGAGAGTTCTTGGTAAAAAATAATATTCCAGAAGAAGAATACTCGACATGCTTGGCGAAAGGAATATATCCCTATGACTACATTGATTCATTTGAAAAATTAAAGGAAACATGTCTGCCAGAGAAAGAAGCCTTTTATTCAATACTTTCAAAATCTGGGATTACAGATCAAGAATATTCCCGAGCACAGAAAATGTTTAACCTGTTTGACTGTAAAACTTTAGGAGACTATACAAATATGTACCTATCCTTAGATGTTTACATCCTAGCAGATTGCTTTGAAGAATTTACAAACTCTTTTGTTCTTAAACCTTATAATTATATAACAGCTCCTTCTTTAGCTTGGGATACTATGTTATATACCATTTGGACTTCAGATCTTCCAGAGTCTGATAAAATTATAGATCTTTTAACCGACCAAGACATGTTTAATTTAATTAAAACAAACATTAGAGGAGGAGTATCCTCAGTAATGGGGAATAGAGAAATAAAAGCTAGAAATGCAATAACTACTAGCCGAAGACTCTCTAAACACCCTGAGGTATATATGAAACTTAACAATGAGGAACTAGAAGAAGTATTAGAAGGAATGAAAAATCCTCTATTTATACTTTATATAGATGCAACAGCTTTATATTCAGGAATTATGACTCAGTATTTACCAATGAGTGACTTTCGTGAGATATACTCCTCAGTATTGGATTCCTCAGTAGAAGGACAGAATGACTTAGAAGAAGAATCATTAAAGACTCTTATGACAGAAATACGTGCGACCCCTAAAGATTCTCCAATAGGATACTTTATAGAATGTGACCTCGACTATCCTCAAGATATAAAATCAGGAACAAGACATTTCCCTTTAGCCCCTATAAGAAGAAAGATTAATGTCCAAGAACTTTCATCCTGGCAAATCTCACAAGATAAACCTCCAACAACAAAACTTCTTTGTGATCAAACAGATCGAACTTATTATCTTTGTCACTATAGACTCCTACAGTTTTATCTTTCACAAGGAATGATATTAAAAAAAGTTCATACTGTTATAAGATTTAAACAAGCAGCATTCATGAAGCCCTTTATAGAGGAGAACATCCGTTGTAGAAACATTGCAAAAAGAGAAGGTAACCTTTTAAAAGACAATGGTTATAAACTTTTAAACAATTCAGTCTTTGGCAAGACCATGGAGAATGTGGACAAGTATACTAATATAGAACTCTTGACAAATAGTGAAAAAGATGTAGCCCGTTATAATCGTATGCTAGGAAAGCCTACATTTAAAAACGCACAAGTATTTTCTGAAAGTCTTACTGCAATAGAACTACAGAATTTTGAGAAAACATATAATAAACCAATATTTATAGGCTTTGCAATTTTAGAACTTTCAAAATTGCAAATGTATGAAACATATTATAATGTCTTACATCCCATATACGGACCAAATATAGCAATGCATGCAATGGATACAGATTCAATGTTTTTAACAATAAGAACTGAGGACCTTGAAAGAGATATCTCTGAAAATCCTATACTTTCAAATTTAATAAATTCATCTGGAGAATTATTTTCATTTAAAGATGAAAAACCAAATACTCCTATAGAGAATGGAATATTTATTCGTGCTAAACAATATTCATATGAAACATTTACAAATCCTAAATTTGAAGAACATACATTTATATTTAAAACCCCAGATACAGAAGAAAGCATTACACATAGATATCCAATATTCCCAGAGGGACCGGAAGGCCAAGGAGGCCAAGGAGAGAAACCTGTAAAGGATAACAGATGTAAAGGAATTCAGAGATGTGTAGCCAGGAAACTTTCTCATCAAGATTATAAAGACACATTGAATCCAGGTCATAAAGATAAAATTGATGAAGTACATCAACTTAAAAGTGAAAAGCATGATATTTACTTGATAGAATCCCAAAAAGTATCATTATCAAATTATGATGACAAAAGATTCATACTAAGTGATTTAAAGACAACTCTTCCTATAGGAAATAATTTAATACCGATAATAAAAAATCTTGATAGATTGAATCAGTTATATGGTACAAAGATTACTGATCTTGATATTTATAATGTTGAAATCATTTATCCTGAGAGAATTGAGAAACCTTTATATTCTCAAGTTTTTAATCCTATATGTTTAGAACTTAAATATTTTAATACTGATCCTGAATATATAAAAGGTCTAAGTGATAAAGAATTTAAAGATCATAAGGAGGTTCTAAAAACTAATTTCGAAAAGTTAACATCAGATTCTATCAAATGATTTTTTTCTTTTAAAAATGTCAACAATTAATTTAAGAGTGACAACATCAACCTTTTGAAGGGCAATAAATTTTTTTATGTATGATTCTTTAGCCACTTCTCTCGTTTAATTTTTTTAGAATATTCATTACTTATAACATTAGCACTTTTTAATCTTATAACCTCATTTTTAATATCTTGTATTATTTGATTTGATTTCATTATTTCTTCGTCTGTCAGGATTCCATCTTCCAAAGCTTTTAATTGAAATAAAAATAATTTAGAGATTCCTAATTCTATTGATAAACAAACTTCTCTATATAAACTTTTCTTTTTAGAAGTATAAGATAATGAAACTATTTCAGTCAAGAAACCATCAGCTACAGAAATACTTCCAAGTATTACAGGTGCTATTGTTAAAACTGGTAAAGTTATAGGTAAAATAACTGTTAATATTGCAGATGCAAATCCTAAAGAATAACCTATAATTTTTAAAACTGTATTCCCTTTATTCCATCTATTTTTAACCTTTTTATAATGCTTTAATAAATCTTGTAAATGTAAGGTTTCTGATTTAAATTCTTTTACTCTCATAATTTCAAGTTATGTGGGAGCCGAGGCCTTGGAACCTTTGTGACCTTCGGAATAATATGTTGATGATCTCAATTCTGGAGGGACCTCTGGGTAAAGTTTTTCTTCTCTTACTTCCATTTTAATAATTAAAAAAATAAGACTTTATTCTTCTGAGCACCATCTGGTACCAATACTCGGATATCAAAAGAAACTCTTGTTGAGAGGATATCTTTATACAATTCTCTCAATGCTTTACGAACTTCATCAACATCAACCTTTTTTTCATAAAATATTAAATCTATATATTGTACAAGTGTGCTTTTAAAAATAATATTCTTACTTTTAACTTTATGTAGTCCATGTGAATGAGTATTAACATACCAATCTCCGTGTGGTAAATCATAACTAGTCATTATAACATCACCCTTTTCAAGCTTACTATTATAATCACATTTCACAAACCATTTCATTCTTTCATTATCATCATCAAACAAAAAGAAATAAGGATCAATAATCTTTACAACCATAAAAACACTCCATTCTTTATTGTTTGTTGTTATTAAACTTGGTTCTATAAAATGTTTATATGTATGGGGTAATAATGTTTTATTCTGTTCTAATTCAGCAGCTCTTTTTCTAATACTATGTGTGGTGTTAATGTGTTCCATGAGACTCTAAATTTGAAATTCTTTTATTAAATGATGTAATCATCTCATTTATTATATTATATATTGTATTAAATTTAGTATTCATAATTTGTTTATCTTTAGAATTTAATATGCTAGTATTTAACTTTACAACTTGTTCAGTTAACAGACTTTGTAACTTGTCAAATTTATCATTAAATCGTTGTTCGATATTATTAAGCTTTGATTCCATTGAATCCATTTTTGTTGTTAATGAACTTTCAATTCTTGTTGTTGTTAAATCAGTATATTTTTTAACACCATCTACATATTTCTTATTAACTGCATCAGCTTCATCAGTTGGAAAAGATAATTCTTTTATCTTGTGTCCATTTAAAATTAAATCACCCTTCATTGAATCACCTCTTTCATTAATATATTTATTTTCTGTTAAAGTTAATATTTCTTCTGTATTAAACCCTGTTTTTATTGTTCCACCACCTCTATTACATGGAATATAAGAACTCATTTATTAATAATTTAAAATGACATGTGGAACTTCGTATTCAAACCTGTTTCAAATGTAAATACATTGAAATCTCTTCTCCATTAAAATCAATCAATTCTCCTTCTTGATTAAGAATTTTAAAATTAATATCCATTATATATTTTCTACATAAAGGTAAATAATTTGGAGGATTCATTCTTTCAACTATTTTATATCCCATAGGAACTGTGTTTGAGGGAAAGGAATATAAAACATTTGTTTGTTTACCATTATTATAAGAACCTGTTATACAATCACAATGAATATTTATTGTGTTTGTATTTATTATTTTTATAATATTTTCTGATATTATAATAGATTCTTTCTCAACTTTAGGTATGTTATAATGACTCTGTGTAAATCCTAAAATTGTTCTAAAGAAACTATTATTTTGAAAATGAATTCCTATATTCTCTAAAGTCATTATACATTTTGAAGTTGGTAAATCCATTTTAATTTTAATGACTCCATTTGTTTTTTTAGAAAGTATATTATTTAAATCTTTTATCTCATAAGCTCCGGGTTCGATTGTTATTATAATCTTATCTGTATTTTTTGGGCTTATATAATAAAATATGTTATTATCTTTAGTTATATTAAAAATAGTATTATAAGCACAAAACCATAATAGTCCTAATTCATAATTTAAATTTTGATCTAATTTAATTGAATCTTGAAAGTTTATAGTAAAGTCTGATTCTTTTGAATTTATAGATAAAGTTCTTGAATATTTATCTGACATTATGTTTACCATTTTTTTAAAATTATCTTCCGGAAGGTTGCGAAGCTCCATTTTCATAGTATAGATTTTAAATCATTATAAATTTCTTGGATTAAGGAAGTGAAACCTTCTCCTTTGGATTTATTCAATCTATACAAAACATATAAGCTTATAATACCACACATTTTAGTATTATTAGGTTGAACTTGTAAAGAATTAAAAGTGTAGTCCGAGAGATAGTCTTCAACTTCTTTAGTGGGTTTAATCCCAAAAGAATCAAAGTATATAGATTTATTATATATACAAACCCAATGAGATCCTTTTTCATTTGAATTTTGATAATTTATAATGATATTCTTTGGAGTGTCTTCTTTCAGACTCGACAATTCATCATTCATTAATATTTTTATTTTTAAATTTAAATAATCTGCATAATCTTTTAAATCAAAATTTGTTTTTGTATTTATTCCAAATGTTTTTAAAAAATCTAATATTGAAGGAGTCATTTTATATTTTATAACTTCGTATTTATAACTTCGTATACTTATTAAATTTATCTTTTGAAATTATTCCTTGTTTTAACAAATCTTTAGAAATCTTTAAAATATCAGAATCTAAATTATTATGTCCTGCTTTCCTTGCAGCTAATAGTTTTCTTAATTCAATAAAAAGATTGATGGGATCCAATCCCTCTCCCTCTGTAACAACATAACCCTTTTCATTTTTATTTAAATAATTCTTTAAATCTTGAATATATTTTGCTTTAGAACTAGCTCTTATTAATCTTATTAAATTTAAATATTTTTTAATTTCTTCAACATCATCTGAAGAATATCCACAAAGTAATCTATAAAAATCATCTGTAAATTCAAAGTCTAAATATTCATTATTATAAACATTTTGTGAATGAATACGTGATTTATTTTCTGAATTTAAATATAACAGAAAGTCATGTTTATTAATTGTTATTATTTGATATCCTTCAACATTAATATTAAATGTAGGTTTAATTGTTTTACTTAAACTCACATTAATTTTAGGATCAAGTATAAGATGTTTTATATTTAAATCTTCCAACCATGGTAATTCTTTTAAATCTTGTTTATCTTCCAACTCTTAAGATTTTAAAACTTCTAACTCTTTTATGGCTTTAATTGTTGGTCCTTGTTGTTGTTGGATTACCTCATTTAATATTATAGATTCAGCGTGTTGAGTTGTATCTTTTTTATTATATTTATCTTGTTCTGATTGTAATTTTTTTAAAAGTGCTAATCTTTCTTCATATACCATTTTAATGGTATTAAAAATGGTATCATTTTGGTAAAGGATCCGTTGGAAAGGGTTTCAAGTATAAACCTTTACCATTTTTAATTTTACAAAGACATCCATTTTTTAAAGATTTACATATTTTTTTTAAATCATCTTTATCTTTTGAAGATAAAGATTCAGATGTAGAAATTTGATTTTTAAAAAATCATTTAAACCACGACCTTTATAAGGATCAAGATAAAGACCTTTCCCTCCCTTCATTTTCTCGATTTCAGTTTGTAGTTTTTCTTTTTCTAGGTCTGTCTTTTGAGATTCTTTAGCTTTTTGAACTGTAGTTGCAATTCCTCCAGCTATTCCAGCAGCACCTGATAGTCCGGCAATGATTGCAGGTATTAAAGCAGCTAATGGAAGAATACCTCCGGATTTGGAGGAACTCCCTATATGTTCTTTAACTTGTTCTTTTACATGTTTTCCAATAAAATATTTTTTACCAGAGATTACTACTGATTTATTTTTATTTGAATTTATTAATTCTTGCAAAGATTCCTCTGTAGGGTTTTGTGTTGTCATTTTATAATAAATAAAAATGGATACTTGGAAACCAATTTTAAATAGACATAAATCTAAATTTAATAATAAAGTATTTCCTGATAATTTTAGACGCTTAATTATTGGATCTTCTGGATGTGGAAAGAATGTTCTTCTTATGAGAATGTTACTTGAAGGAAAGGGTCAGGGCCATGATTTTTTGGATTATAATAATTTAAATTTAGACAATCGGAAAAATATATATTGGTGTTAGAAATTGGTAATATGGAAAAAACAATAACATTTATAATAGTTAAAAATATTGTTCCAGATATAATAGGCGCGGAGTGGAATTGCAGAAAGAGTTTTGGAATTGAATTAAACTACATCAAGCAAAATGAAAGAAGATATAATGAATTCTGTGTGTGAAAATAGAAGCTAGATTTGGGGAAAAGATTACAGATAACGAGAGATGTCAAAAAGCAATAGAAATTCTAAGATTAAACGAAAATAAAAGACTGTTAGAGATTGTTAAAAACAATAAAAGTGTTTTTATGGCTAATAACTGGGATATCGGATGTACTGATTTAATTGCACAATAAAATCATCACAAAAGAAGGGCCAATTATGATAAAACCCAGAAGACAACCCATCAATTTAGAGGAGAAAATAAATGCTGCTATAAATAATTTAGAAAAATGAATATCATAAGAAGTGTAATTCACCTTGGATACGCCGTTAGTATGCGTGTGGAAAAAAGACAAAAAAGTCTATCAGACTTTGTTTAGATTTTAGACAGCTTAATAAGATTACTGAAAGACAAGCTTTTCCTATGCCGAATGTAGAAGAAATTCTTAGATACATTACATGGATCTAAGTACTTTAGTTCTATAGACCCTTGGGAACGCTTATTATCAGGTGAAATTGGACATAGAATCGCAAGAAAAGACAGCATTTTCTACTAAAGAAGGCAATTGTGTTTAATAGAATGCCTTTTGGCATTGCGGCGGCACCGGTACATTCAAGAATTAATGACAAAAATATTGAAAGATCTATGGAAAGAAGGAGTTATGGTGTATTTAGACGATATTTTAATTTTTACAAGAACAATTGAAGAACATTACAATGTGTTTGGAAAGTTCTAGAGAAAATAAGGGAAGCTAAATTGAGATCAACCAGAAAAAATGTCAGTTATTAAAGAGCGAAGTAAAGTTTTTAGGGCACATTATTACAATCAGGGGATTCGGACAGATCAAAGTAAAATTGAGGCTATTAAATCATTCAGAGGCCTAGTGTATAAAGAATTTGAGAAGCTTTTTAGGTATATGTAACTATTATCGGAGATTTATTAAGGAATATGCAACAAAATCAAGAGCGCTAGAAAGCATATGTGGAAGCAATAGTGAAAAAATAATTTGGACTGAGGAATGTGAGAAAGCTTTCGAAGAAATGAAAATGGCGTTGACTACAGCGCCAATTCTCGTATTCCTGATTTCAAGAAGAATTCATATTAGATACAGACGCAAGCTTTTGATACAATTGGAGCTGTATTATCACAAAGAGATGAAATGGGTCATGGAACACGTTATTGCATATGGATCCCATGCAATGAGTAGCCATGAAAGAGGATATTGTATAACACGAAAAGAGCTTTGGCTATATTTATTTCTGTCGCCATTTCAACCATTATTTATACGGTAAACGGTTTGTTTTGCGCACTGATCATAAAGCAATAACTTTTATGTTAACGACAAAGAACCTATAACAGCACAGTTCAAACGTGGATAAATTACTTGAGCAGTTTTAGACATAAAAATGGAGTTCAGAAAATTACGGCGCATACGAATGCAGATATGCTGTCTAGAAATACATGCGGCAAATGTGTACAATGTTGGATGGACCATGATAACCCCAAATCAGGGCGATTAAAACTAGATTGTTAACATTGAGACCGAAAATAATGGAAATGAATGGCAAAGAGATAATGCAGAAATACAAGATATAAAAGATCAAATAAATGAAAGGAAAAATAATAATATATGTTAAAAGGAAATATTATCTATACCAATCAAAACAAAATATGGATACCAGAAACAAAAAGACGAGAAATGATTAAGGAAACACATTTATTATTATGCCGCAGGAGTAGAAAAAGTTATTAAATATATTAGAACAATTTGATATGGAAGATTTGCTAAACGAAGTAAATAGAGACTATTCCATATGTGAAGCATTCCAGAAAAACAAAGTTTTAACTACAAGGTCAAAAGAAAAAACCCAAGTATTCAAGCTTCAGAACCTATGGAGAAATATACATGGATATTTGCGGTCCATTAAGAGAAACTTCAGAGGAGAAAAAATATATTTGTGCAATAATCGATCATTACAGTAAATACATTATCTAACTCCTCTTTAGAAAGCAAGATGAAAATACAATAAAGGCAGTTTTGTTAAATAATTGGATATTGAAATTTGGAGCCCTAAGGAACTACATGTTGATTGTGGAAAAAATTTCGAAGCAAATAGCATTAAAGAACTAGCAAAAGGCAGCAGGAATTGAGTTGATATTTTCGAGTCCGTATCATCATAATATAATGGTGTAATTGAAAGACAATTTCGTACTATAAGAGACTATATTAACGCGTCACTCAAGAGAAGGAGTTAAAAAAAGCTGGCAGAATTTCATACTGATATAGAATACGTTTAAATGCGACAGCTCAAAAACTATTGGAGTGAGTCCAGCAGAAATTATATTTGGAAGAAAGATTAATCGATCGCATGGCATAGTAATAATGAGTGGATAGGAATGAAATCATGCGGATAATAGAGGCTAAAAGACGCAAACGAAAGAATTGTCACAGCTAGGAACTTAGAAGTGGGGGACAAAGTATTGGTGAAACAAAGAAATTAGAAACAAAGATCATGAGAGATATGAAGGACCATACACAGTAATAAAACGAAATCATGAAAGAAGTTATTTATTAACAGACGAAACGGGAGAAAAATAACGAGGAATTAGAAAAGTTAAAGCATTTTAAAGAGGGGGGATGTAAGGAGTTAGTAAATCTCTATATAAAATTATTATGGTTAAATGGTAGAAGTGAGATCATTAGTAGAAATAATTATTTCTGTTAAATTTGTATATTTAAATTCTATATTAAATTATATCATATTATAGTAAATTATATTAAATTAAATCCAATTAAATGTATGTCCGGTAATTACAGATTAATATTAATAATTAATCACGCCTCGGTGTTTAAATATTCTAGTAAACGGCTCATTTTTTGAAGTTGTTATAAAAATAAATGCTTGAAGAAGACTTGAATTTAATTGCGTCTAACACATTGTTGAAGTTGGTAAATCCATTTTAAAATTTTATGACTCCATTTGTTTTTTTTAAAAGTAAATTATTTAAATCTTTTATCTCATAAGCTCCGGGTTCGATTGTTTATTATAATCTTATCTGTATGGTTTGGGCTTTATAATAAAATATGTTATTATCTTTAGTTATATTAAAAATAGTATTATAAGCACAAAACCATAATAGTCCTAATTCATAATTAAATTTTGATCTAATTTAATTGAATCTTGAAAGTTTATAGTAAAGTCTGGATTCTTTTGAATTATAGATAAAGTTCTTGAATATTTTATCTGACATTATGTTTACCATTTTTTTAAAATTATCTTCCGGAAGGTTGCGAAGCTCCATTTTCATAGTATAGATTTTAAATCATTATAAATTTCTTGATTAAGGAAAAAAAAAAAAAAAGGTGAAACCTTCTCCTTTGGATTTATTCAATCTATACACAACATATAACTTATAATACCACCATTTTTAGTATTATTAGGTTGAACTTGTAAAGAATTAAAGTGTAGTCCGAGAGATAGTCTTCAACTTCTTTAGTGGGTTTAATCCCAAAAGAATCAAAGTATATAGATTTATTATATATACAAACCCAATGAGATCCTTTTTCATTTGAATTTGATAATTTATAATGATATTCTTTGGAGTGTCTTTCTTTCAGACTCGACAATTCTCATTCATTAATATTTTTATTTTTAATTTAAATAATCTCCATATCTTTTAAATCAAAATTTGTTTTTGTATTTATTCCAAATGTTTTTTAAAATCTAATATTGAAGGAGTCATTTTATATTTTATAACTTTCGTATTTATAACTTCGTATACTTATTAAATTTATCTTTTGAAATTATTCCTTGTTTTTAACAAATCTTTAGAAATCTTTAAATATCAGAATCTAAATTATTATGTCCTGCTTTTCCTTGCAGCTAATAGTTTTCTTAATTCAATAAAAAGATTGATTGGGATCCATCCCCTCTCCCTCTGTACACCATAACCCTTTTCATTTTTATTTAAATATTTCTTTAAATCTTGAATATATTTTGCTTTAGAACTATCTCTTATTAATCTTATTAATTTTAAATATTTTTTATTTTCTTCAACATCATCTAAGAATATCCACAAAGTTATCTATAAAAATCATCTGTAAATTCAAAGTCTAAATATTCATTATTATAAACATTTTGTGAATGAATACGTGATTTATTTTCTGAATTTAATATAACCAGAAAGTCATTTTATTAATTGTTATTATTTGATATCCTTCAACATAATATTAAATGTAGGTTTAATTGTTTTACTTAAACTCACATTAATTTTAGGGATCAGTATAAGATGTTTTATATTTAAATCTTCCAACCATGGTATTCTTTTAAATCTTGTTTATCTTCCAACTCTAAGATTTTAAAACTTCTAGACTAACTCTTTTATGGCTTTAATGTTGGTCCTTGTTGTTGTTGGAATTACCTCATTTAATATTATAGATTCAGCGTGTTGAGTTGTATCTTTTTTATTATATTTATCTTGTTCTGATTGTAATTTTTTTAAAAAGTGCTAATCTTTCTTCATATACCATTTTAATGGTATTAAAAATGGTATCATTTTGGTAAAGGATCCGTTGGAAAGGGTTTCAAGTATAAACCTTTACCATTTTTAATTTTACAAAGACATCCATTTTTTTAAAGATTTACATATTTTTTTAAATCATCTTTATCTTTTGAAGATAAAGATTCAGATGTAAAATTTGATTTTTTAAAAAATCATTTAAACCACGACCTTTTAAGATCAAGATAAAGACCTTTCCCTCCCTTCATTTTCTCGATTTCAGTTTGTAGTTTTTCTTTTCTAGGTCTGTCCTTTTTGAGATTCTTTAGCTTTTTGAACTGTAGTTGCAATTCCTCCAGCTATTCCAAGCAGCACCTGATAGTCCGGCCATGATTGCAGGTATTAAAGCAGCTAATGGAAGAATACCTCCGGATTTGGAGGAACTCCCTATATGTTCTTTAACTTGTTCTTTTACATGTTTTTCCAATAAAATATTTTTTACCGAGAGATTCTACTGATTTATTTTATTTGAATTTATTAATTCTTGCAAAGATTCCTCTGTAGGGTTTTGTGTTGTCATTTTATAATAATAAAAATGGATACTTGGAAACCCCAATTTTAAATAGACATAATCTAAATTTAATAATAAAGGATTTCCTGATAATTTTAGACGCTTAATTATTGGATCTTCTGGATGTGGAAAGAATGTTCTTCTTATGAGATGTTGTTTGAAGGAAAGTCAGGGCCATGATTTTTGGATTATAATAATTTAATCTTTTATTCTACAACCATTAAACCAACCGGAATTACAACTTTTGAAATGTGGATTTGAAAATAAATTAAACTAAAAAAGCTATAATTGATATTTTAAAAATCAACATACATATCCCGAAGAGGTTTTTCATCCTTGTGATATGGTTGATTGGTACAAGGGGAAAAGATTTTAGAATCAGATATTAGTAATAAAAATGATTATATATAGGGGATGGAATCCAGATCTTATTCTCTAATAAACCTGAAGATGTTTTACATTGTGATTTACTTCCTAAAGATAAAAAGAATCTAGTTATATTTGATGATGTTTGTTAATATGAAAAATCAGAGATTCAAAGAGTTACTTTACACGAGGTAGGACATAATATTGTAATGTTATTTATATATCTCAAACTTATTATGCTTTAGATAAAAACTCTATAAAGAAATAATTCAAATGTTTTATATTTTTTTAAATAGACAAGCGTGATAAGAATATGATTTATAATGATTTATTTTCAAATGTTGAACCTGATAAGAATATGTTTGATATGTTTGTTGATAATCATTGGAGAGAAAAATATAATTATATTTATTTGGATAGAGAGAAGCTGAAATATGGAAAAGTTTGTTTTAGGGCTTGTCGACTTAAAATCTGTTTTCTGTAGTTCATTATTATAAAATCTACCTAATATTTTTTCATTATTTAAATCAATGATGCTATATGTTATGGAGTTGTATAATGTATTGTTATTTATAATAAAAATTTCATTTGTCCATTTTGCTGTGAATCCTTTTCAAATTTATTTTATTTTAATATTCTACGCGGTCCCACCCATTTTTAAATTTTGGTTTTTATAGGTTGTATCAACAATAACATCATTTTCATATTTACCACTTTAACTGTTTCAGGATTCAAGGAAGCATTTAAAGGTGTTGATTTTATAGAACTATGTACATCATTATTATATTCATTTACAATCTTTTGTAACAATTCATTGTTCCATTTTTGTTTTTCCATAGCAGTAAAATATTTCCACATTTTATTTTTTAATGTTCTATTTAATCTTTCAACTACGACTGCTTTTATCCTTCGTTTTCTGTTGAATATAATTTAATATCATTTTCATTTAACAACTTTGTTAAACTTTGTTATAAAATTCTGTTCCTTTATCACACCATAAATATTTTGGAATTCTTTGATATTCTTCAAATTATATTTCCAAATGCTCTGTAATAGAATATCCTGTTTTATTTTCTAAACACCTTGCAAAAGCAAATCTTGTATATAAATTCTATTACTGTTAAAATTATTTTATATTTTTCAGGGTCTGATGATTTGGTTGGCATAAAGACTAAATCTGCAGACCTGTTTTTATCTTTTTCATGTACTTGAACTTTTAAATATTTTTTAATTTTTCTAAATTCATGGTGTAATTCTTTGGCATATTTTTATTTCCCTCAGCACTCCTGTTCTGTTGGGGCTTCAGCAAATACACCAACTAGTCTTGGCTGTACTCTCGAGGATCTTTCAATCTCGCTTGTTCGATAATCTTTTTATTAGCAACATCTTTTGCTTTCCTAGGAAGTCCTGCTCCTAAGAAAATCTTACCTTTCATTGCTAATTTAACTAGAGCTCTTTGAATCTTTTCCTTGCTTGATGGATTTGAATATTATTTAAATCATTTATTAAATTCACATCACAACATGTCTATCTCTAAATCTTCAGAGTTGTAAGGCAAGTCTGTTTCAAAGCTGCCTTGATCAATTCTATTATGGTTCTTCTCCTGTTTGATATTATTTTCATTCTAATCTAATATCTAATCTTGTTCCTGTCCGTATAATTGTTTACGGAATAAAAATGTCTTCACCTGGATATTTTTCTGTAGTAAGGTTTTTAAATATGGTAGAATGTTGTTTTTGAAGATTTGTAGGTCGCCTCCTGTAATATCAACTCTCGTATGTTTTTAGTTTTTGATATGACTTGCTTTGTGATGTCCTTGTAACTTGACAATTACACTTTCACATGTCCAATATTTCTCATTTTAAATTTTTTTTATGGG